>JAKSZP010006779.1:0-141143 GCA_022478985.1 Massospora cicadina
ATTTCCATCAGCAATACATGGGGATCTTGTGGCCATATGCCCACCAATTGCAAGAGAGAATCCACTTCCTTGTCACCCCAGTTGAGATGGCACCATATGCTAAGATCTTGTTGAGACTATCTCAGTGATCCTACCCCCTGCAGCAAGGCCCCCTGGGTCAGGAGTGGGTTCAGTGTGGTTTCTTATCAAGATCATTCTCACCATGTTGCTACACCAACACTCCATCATCTCCCACTGCCTGGCTCCATACCAAGTTGTTCGGTCAGCAATGCCTCTGGCATTCTGGCTTGCTTTTTGGGTGCTTACACATCCTGACTGGCAGGCTGGTCTAAACTTCTTCTGCCATTTCCATGACAGAAGGACAGGGTCATAGCTAAACTTGGCCAACCCATCCACCAGCTCCTTGTAAGTGCTGCATGAGGAAAGTTTGTTGAGATTTTGCTATGGTACCAACCAGTGTGCAAATTTTCTTTAGTGGCCATAATTGAAAAAAAAAACTGGAAAGATGGCGCAGCTAATTTAGTATGAGCCTATAATGGGTGGTCCAGTAGCTGAGGGTACATCCATATCAGGGGGCGTTGCAAAGTGTGAGTTGTGGTAGTGAGGGTAGACAGTGGTATAGGCCTGTGTGCCAGCTAAGCAGGCCAACCTCTTATGGAATTACAGAGTGAAGGACAGGGTCATAGCTTAACTTGGCCAACCCATCCAACATCCTGGTAGAGCGCTGCAGGAGATTTGTTTGTTGAGATCTTGCTAAGGTACCAACCAGTGGTCACTTTCTTTATATAACCTCATTGGAATAAAGCTGGAAAATGATGTAGTTATTTTTATAGGCCTAGAATAGGTAGACTAGGCCAGAGGGTACAGCCATATTAGGAGGTATTGCAAGGTGTGAGGTGTGGTAAAGATTATGGATAATGGCATAGACCTGGGGGTCAGCAAGGCTGTTTACCCCTTTGGGACCACAGTGTGGAGGACAGGGTCAGAGCCATAGTGGGCCAACCCACCCACCATCCTGGTAGAGCGCTGCATGAGGGAGGTAGGTTGGAGGGCCAGTTTTGTTGACAATGGGAATCGCATCTTGAAAGCATATATGGGGTTAAAATTAGTGGCCCATTATCCAAATATTAACCTTATGGGATGTCCAACCCGCTTTACATATAATCTTGGTTAATTAGATCAAGTTTATATCGAAAAAAGCCACGTATCAGGTAAATCGGAAGGTTGACCCACCTGCCGTTTAATAGTTGAACGCATCTAACCAACTTAACCAATCCCCAATTTAGGTTTGGGGCATCGGGACTTTATTTCAGCTGTAGGGGTAATTTTAACCTTTATCTCTGGTATCATCTTTGTTTTAATTTGACAAGCCTTGCACTTTAAAACGTGCTTATTCTACCCAGAATTACCTGCGAGACCCCTTTTAAAAGCTATGCAGCCCCTCTCTGCGATCCCTCAACTGTCCAGATTGGTTGGCCAAGGTTACGCCACCTACACTAAAAGTTAGTTTGGATCCAACCTTACCCTCCCCACCATATCCCCCCGTAACGGGGAACCCACCTTTGTTATCCCAAGTTTTTAAACCTTCTATCAAGTCGTCAATCTCAGGTTCTCACCTAACCTTTAAATAAAACTAAATCAACTCCTTACGCTTAACTTCCCCCCAGATATAAAAACACTACCCAAGGTTGACTCGACTTGCTTTATGAAACCGTGGTAAGCTTAGGTGATTTGGACCGATAAATATTAAATTAAAGGGCTTGGAGCTTACGGTTCGGTTAAACTCTCGGTAAACCTAATGATAAACGGTATGGAGTTGTGAGGGGTTGAACTATTAGACGAGATACGGGGTTTTAAAAAGTGATAGGGGCCATATGATATTAGGTCAAGTAACGCTCTGACTTGGGGTATGGGCTTGGTGGAATCTATAATTTAGTTTAAAAAAAGTTGGATCGGGTTCAGCCGCGCAGAGTTTAGGTTTACCCGGTATGGGTAATTTAACGTGCCGACCAGGATCGATAAAATCTAGGTGAAAAGTTTTACAGTTATTGGTGGTACGTAACGCAAGTATAACTATAGATTGGCACCGTATAATTATATGCCAGATTAAGATCCTACCCAAGTTTAAAAAACGGTAGGAAGGGGTGCGTAAAGAAGGATGTAAGCAACCAGCGAAACAGGAGGCCAGAAGTATATTTTAAGGAGACGGGAGAGCATTAGCGTAGGGGTCAGAACATGTTTTTGAGGAGAAGCTTATCGCCGACCTCGGAGACGATCCCGAGGGCGCAGTCCAGATCCTCCTTGGTGTGGCTGGACGACAGGCAGAACCGCACGCGGCCGGTGATGAGGGGGGTCGCCGGATACGTCACCACCACCACCGCCAGCTTCCGCTTCAAACACTCGCGCGAGAAGGCCGCGATCTTGGCGGGGTGGAATAGCATCAGCGGCACCACCGGCGAGTCCGGGCTGCCCGTCACCGTAAACCCCATCGACTTTAGCTCGGTGTGGAAGTACCGCGCGTTGAACGCCAGCTGCTCCAGCTTCCGCTGGCCCTCGTCGTCGCCGTCAAGCCCCATAATCACGCGCATCGAGGCGATGGTCTGCATGAGGACGGGGACGGACATGTTCTCGCCGTAGATGGCGTTGTGGTTGGTGATGCGGATCCGGTCGATGAGCTCTTTAGTGCCGGCGATGTAGCCGCCCGCCGCGCCGAACGACTTGGTGAACGTCCCCATCATCACATCGACGTCGCTGGGGTCCACCCCCAGGTAATCGCAAGTTCCCCTCCCACGGGGGCCGAGGGCCCCGATGGAGTGCGCCTCGTCCAGGTAGATGTAGAACTTGTACTTCTTCTTAAGCTCGACCACCTCGTTGAGCACCGGGATGGTGCCCTCCATGCTGTACAGCCCCTCGAGCACCACGAGGATCTTCTTCCAGGGGCGGTGGGTTCTCGGTTGGCCTTGGGCGATCGAGGCGCGTAAAGTCCTCTCGAGGTCTTCGATACCTACCCCGTCAACAAAGTACCACCTCGAGCTTACTGTTATGCTTAAAGGCGCGCACGTTGGCACCGGAGAGGCGGGCGCCGAACACGATCGAGGAGTGGTTCAGCTCGTCGGAGATGATTAGCGAGCCCTTGCCCATGAGGATGGGGAGGGTGGTGGAGTTGGTACTGAACCCCTGGCTCTGGATCATGGCGTCAGGCTTGCCGACAAACTGGGCCACGAGGCGCTCCGCCTCCTGATGAAGGGCCGAGTACCCCACCTCGTTGCGGGAGCTACTGGTGGTGACGCCATGAGCCTCTATTGCGCCCACGACCCTCTCCAAGCAGTCACCGTGGGCTTGCGAGAAGCCGAGGTAGTTGTAAGAGGCAAGGTTGAGGCACTCGGTAACGTTTCCGGAATAGCTAGATGTTTAAAGGCGGTTTGGGGCAATTGTACCTGTAGGTCTTGTTGAAGTCGTCACTGGTGCGGTCTAGGACGCGAACGGTGCGGCCGGCAACGCCCGTGATGGGCCTGGAGAAGCAGTCGCGGATACGGAGGTACAGGCGGCGATGAAACATGCTATCAAAGCCGTCAACGATGGGGGCATAGCCCTTAACAAAAGTTAGAACTTGGGAAACGAAAGGCCTACGTTACTGTGCTGGTAGGGGACGTACTCGTGGCTCTTAAAGATCTTTCCAAAGAAGTCACGGACATGGCCAATGAGGACCAGCAACACAAAGCTGAGGTAGGTGGTGATTAGGACAAATATTGGAACGTCGGGAAGCTCCTCGGGATCCGAGCGGATGGGGGTTTTTGAGGTTGGCAGGGGGACCTTCTTGAGTACCTCCGGGTTAAGGCCCTTCTGGTTGAAGGGGGAGCCGGAGTGGGCGCCCGAAGAGAGGGGAGGAGAAAACTTTGGCTTATCGGAACCATCCTCAGATCCCTTGGCGGGCAGGGATTGAAGCCTTGAAGTGGAACGCTTACCGGATCCCATACTAAATTAACTAAGAGGTGTACCTGTTCTAATCGAAACTTCTGTAAGCCGCGTATTATATGCCATCCGAAGTGCTCGATAGGTGGTTCCCGTGATAACCTTCACCTATGTAATCCTCGATCTCGGGTCGCAAATCATATCGGTTAAAATTAAATTTGACCAATAAAAGCTTCACCCCTGATAAAAGTTCTGAAATCATTATGATTTTTAATGAAATTTAACTGACAGCCAGGCCGATGAGCCGATCGATCGGCCGCTTCGAAAGATCCGCTTGGGCGATGACTAATGGGGTACACATTTGGTTCAGTAAACAACGAATGGCCCATTAATCATATTATTTTCAATTTATGACATCACATGTTCTTAACAATTCATGCGCCTTACAGATTAAAGATTTTATATTGGATTTTAAAATAGGCGGCAAGTCAACAATGATCTAATGAGGTGAATTCCTTACGATGGCACCCCACCACGTGGCCCATCAGATGTGATCCGCCATTGGTTTATTAATGCGCCTCGAATGCGGTAACGTATCGGTGGGGTTAGCTTCTGTGGGGCGGCTGATAAATTAGGTAAACCACTTAGATAGAACCAGATTCTATGCGTATATATATATATTAATATCCATTGAGTTAAAACTAAGTTCCATTACGGTACACCCCCCTCTTATGCCCCAATTGGCACACCTGATACTACTAGGCTTGGATCAAAGTTCCTTCAAATGTCTTATGACTCATATTTTATTCATGTCAACTTACCAATTAACGGTGCTGATCTGGCTTTTGATGCATCCCCCATCGGAGTTAGCTTATAGGTGCAGCTGAAGTTTTGATTGGATGTTAAGAGAATATGAGCTTAATTGGCTGGTCGGAGTTAATATTACCAAAGCGCCCGTAGTGGCATCATCGATATAAATTATTAGGAACTTTTAATTCTAAATGTTAACTTAGAATTCGATGAATCGTTAAGATGATCGATACGAATTCACACCTGCAAACTTAATTACCCGAGCACCCCTCACCAGGCTTGGCTCAAGCTTAAAATTAACCTACGTGATTGGTATGGGAGAATTTAGCTTATCCGACCTATTAAAATTAAGGGCGATGGGTTTATAAGCGATAACAATTAATGGTGCATAATCATCATCCCTTTAGTTCAGGGTAGATGATCCTAAAAATGGTTTACTTCTACCAATTTTTATAGTTTTAACCTAACCCTTATAAAATTATTAACACAAGCATAACCTCCTACCAGCTTAACAAATTAATATTCTATACTATTGCCTAATTAATTACTTATATTTATACAATATCTATTCAAATAGTAATAAGCATGTTAAATTTCTATATAACCTGAATGCCATCTACCTTTACTAATTAAATGGGTTACCTATATAATTTTACTAGCGCCAAATTCCCATGCTTCGCTGCGGCATTTATGATTTATCAGATGATTTGAATTAATTTAGATTTTATATTATAGATAACCATCAACATCTCATCCAAAACCATTGAACCCATAAAATCAACCAAATAATTATAATCACTTAGAGATACTGTTTTAAAGTAGATATCTAATGGTAGCAGGAACCACCCTGAAAGGCAACCACCTTATCTTCCTCTATTTTTTGTACCTTTATAATCTTTATAAAATAAAATAATATTAAGAGGGGATGGGAGGAAACAATATTTTATTCTTGACAGTATAAGTTTCAAACTTGTTATAAACCAAACCCAAACCAGAGTGTAACAGGTGCACCCTGCTAGGCAACCACCCTATTTTCATTTTTTTATCTCCACATCTTTATTCAATCTTTATAAGAAGTAAGAAGAGGGGTAAGGATGAATTAAGTTGGATTAGCTAGTTTAGGTTTAAACCAGTTAAAAACCAAACCTGCACCAAAGTAGGAACAGGGTTCACCCTGCTAGGCAACCACCCTAGTTTTCTTTTTATTTTTATCATAATATCTCTATTCAATCTTTTTAAAATAAGATGTTAAAAAGATAAGAGGGGAGGAAACGATAATCTGTCCTAGCCAATATAGGTTTTGAACCTGAGCTGAACTAAACCTTTAGAAGATTGGTAGCAGGATATACCTTGTTAAGCTAACCACCCTTGCATAGCAACCCTATAAAACTTATTGGATCAATTAAATAATACAAAACTGCTAGCTGAAACATTAGAAACAAAGATACTTAACACCTGGCTATAGAATAGATGCTTCATCTATTATACTATATGGTTTTTAGTAGGTGCCTATAAACTAATAACTACTATCAATATTAAATTCCTAGCTTGTGTGATTTAGGTGATAGTAAAATCAGCTTTTATGAGATAAATTAAAGTTTTTCATATTTTTGTTTATAAATTAAATTTCAAAAACCCTAACTATTTTTAGAACTTAACGCTCAAGAGGCATGTACATATAAAATTTTTTGTAACAGGTTTTTAGTTTTTTTTAAATAATAAGTTTAATAAGATTTACAAATTTTTATATTTTATGATAGATATTTATTACTCAAAAAAACAGATGTTAAATATATAAAGTAAGTAAATTTTATAGATAGTTTCTTAGTAGGTATCAATAAACTAAGAAGTTCCTCTTTTCCAAATCTTAAATCCAAGCTTATGTGGTTTAGGATATTTGATGAAAAGTAGCCAATATAAATGAAATGTTATAGTTTCTGTAATTTTTTGCAGTTAAAGTTGAGTATAAAATCTCTTACCTACTCCATATCTTAAACTCAAGTGGCACATATGTAGCAAATTTATAGATGTAGGTTTGTTGCTTTCTAAAAGTAATTTTGTATATAAATTTTAAATTTTATTTGAGGTGGGCCAACCTGGGGATGATACCGCACCAATTATAGGGAAATCAAATGAATGGGAAAGGAGGATAAACCCTAGAAAATCTCCATGCACAGCATATGATAGGTCAGGAACTCATAGACCGCCTTTACTATTTGCTATCTTGGTTTAGGGCATTGGTGTGCAATGCCAACACAGTCATAATTGTCCCCTACCCAAAGTTCATTGACTGGTATCAAACTTGGGGAGGAAGTGGTAAAGATTCATATTCTAACACTGGGGTATCCTCCCCATAATTTTGTATATACTCTTTTAAATTTGAATTGTTTTATAATGAAAATTTATTAGAGTAAAATTAAACTTCTCTTTCACATAATAAAAAAACCTGAAAATGAATGTTTTTTAAAAGTAACTAACCATTTAAAGACAAACATCTAAGTCAAATTGAAAATCCCTAGCTTATTTAGTTTAAGAGAAAACTTTATTAGTAATATCTTTTAAAGTAAATGAGGTGGGTCAACCTTGGGACACATATACCATGCCAAGTTTTTTTAGCCTGTGCTGGTTTTGAACCTGTTTCAATCAAAACCTGACCCAGAATGGAGCAGGAACCACCCCACTATGCTACCACCCCTCATCTTTTATATATATTATAGATACATTTTTGCAGCCTTCATTGCTATAATTGAATTTAAAAATCCATTATGTACTTAAAATCCACCATACAAGCTGCACATACATACTAAATTTTTAAAGCTAGGTTTGTTAGGGTTTAGAATAGTTTTTTGAAAACTGTGACAAATGGGGTTCTTTCAAATTGCAACAAAACAGTTGTGCAAGAGGACTCAAGTGAGGGCCAACAAACAGGAGATTGCAGCTGTGGTCAAGTTCTACATATGTTGTCTTGATGAGTGGTTATTGATGTATCCTTGGAATATGGTAAAGACATTGTTAACATTGAGGAGAACAGTCTGTCCATCAGAGAGGGTGTACAGAGAGGCAACTGCTCTGTCAAAGTCTGAGGAATGGGCCATTTTGAGCTCAAAATCCAGGGTCTTCCTCTAAAATCTCAACAAATGATTTTAAGATTTTATTTTCAATTTTAAAGGTTTTTGTTGTATATACTAGAGGACAAAGTTGTCCTAATCACCTTCATCTGGTTGTATTTATGTTAGGAAGCAGGGTATATGAAGGAATTTGCTCCTGTGGAGCCCATGTGTGGCAGGCCATCTGTCACAAAATTGGCCATGGGCTCCACTAGTGTGTCAGGCCAACCAGTATGAAGACTTGGACCTTTGCTGTTTCACCTTCATTGGCGTACCAACCCCTACAAGTCCTGCATCTAACCCACCAACTAACCACCAATGGCATTGCCTTTAGCCCCAGGCATTCTCAGCGTATGCCCCAGCAAGTCCTGCCCTCTTCCTGGATGGCTCAGGCACTCCCGCACTGCCCACCCTCATGACCCTTCACCAACCCATCTGGGCATGCCCTGGCAAGTCCATCCCCCTTCTTGGGCGGCTATGGCACCTCCCGCACTTTACCCCGCTAGGGTTGTGGCTATGCAGCTCATCCACTGGTAGCCAGCTGGCCAGGTTTCTGCTGGTTCCTTATAGAGAGGAGGCATGGGAGCTGGCAGCGCCGGCCACTCCAGACATAATCACCCACGCCTATTGGGAATCCCCAGTCCAATTTACTCCTACTTTAGCTGCTCTAAGCCACTATCAAATAAAAGTACAATTGGTGCAAGAGAGATGTTTATTAGGAGGAAATGAATGACTATTTATACTACTTTCAGGGCTAATGCGCCCAAGTACCCTTTGGCCAATCAAATACCAGAAAACCCATCAGCCTCTTGATTCCAAACCTCTATCAGATCATAACCTCATTCATTCATAATTCATAGTGATTCCCTCCAGATCCGCTCATCTGATCACCAAATATTAATATTAGGTCAATCCATCCTCAGCATAAGTTGCTGGTTGATTGTATATAAATTTGTAAATAAATAGGACTTTGAGCATCCTCAGCATGAGTTAGTGGTGCTCCAAATTAGTTGGTGGAACCATTTTGGACAATTTGTAACGGATTCATCAGATTTCTGCTTAAAACTCCCACAACAATCTTCAGATGGCATTTTGGCAGCAAATGCAGCTTCCATCAAACCTAAACTTGATTAAACATATAATATTAAATAATATCAAACTAGGCAATTAGCCAGCAATTACACCTGACTAACTGAAACCCCTAATTTGGATACTATCAGAAGGATTCATCTGGTTAAAATCCTGACACTATCCATGGGCCTTATAAGAATCTCAGCCCCCAATATTCCATCTGAGTCCATTCTAGACCGTTTGTTAGGTACCCCAGACATTACAGAAACTTTTCCACATTTAAATCTGTTTATTGGGGACAAGTCAAAGCTTAAAATTTTCATGTTAACCTTAGAACAAACTTTTAGGTTAGATTTCATTAAAAGTTTACTGGTGACTTCTGATTTGCTCAACTTCTGCTCCCCTTGACTCATGACACTTCCATTTTTGAAATAATTCAGCTTGGAAGCCCATGATTCACTGGGCTGCCATTTGCTGTGGCTCTTGATATTTTTGACTAGCAGCAGATTCAGCTTGGCAGCTCCTGATTCGCTGAGATACCCATTGATGTGGTTCTTGGCATTACTACCTTTATAATAATTTGACTTGGCTTCCCCTGGTTCACTGGGCTGCCATAAGTCCAAGGAGCGCCCCCTCTGCTTGGACTGGGTGGCATTCCCATTTCCATTAAAAATGGTCTGAGAAGGCCAGGCCCCTCTTGTCTCCCAGGGTGACCTCACCCATGCGTTGGAAAAGCAATGATAACAGATTATCCTATAAGGACCCTGTCACCCATCCCAGTACTATCTTCAAATGAATTGATACTACAAATCAAGGGAATTTGTGCTGAGCTATTAGAGAGTTATCATTCTCTTGGGAGGAAAGGTTTGAATGAAGTCAAGGGCAACAAGCCTTTAGCATCAAGGCCCAAGAGACCAAATCATTGGGAACAAGGCCCAACAGGCATGTACCTTCAATGAATAAAGCATCCAATGTCAAATCTTTGGCAAAGCTCACCAATGGCATTGAGCCATTGGGAGAATGTTGCTGTCAGTGAACAGTAAGTAATAATTAGACTGGCCTGCCAGCCCAGATGCCAGAGCATCTGAACAGCAAACCAGAATGCCCGGGACACTGCTGTTGATATGACAAATATGGAACCAGAAAGGGGTTCCACCAATATCTGCCAGTGAGCCAGAATTTCATATAGGCACAAAATGAAGTACCAGATGCACACAGCCATTAACCACGGGGGTATGAGAACGTCAGCGGATAAGGCGGCTTATTTTTAACATATAAAAACTAATTTTTGGGAAAGGATTTTTTAATAGGAATTTAGGAAAGAAAATTAACCAACAATTTTCTCAGTGCAATGTGACTGATTAAATAGTAGTCAATTTGGGGAAACCAAGCTGGGATCAGGTCCTGCAAATTTGGCCTAACTGGAAAATTATTTGGGAATGGGTGGGTTTGTTCCTTGGAAACTAACATTGCAAAATTTGGTGGTGGGCTGAGTCACTGCCAGTTTGACCTTGACCATCCAAACCAAGGCTCTACTACATTTCCAATGGTTGGTGCAACGGCATTTAGCCTGGCAAGTGGTGGGAACCCCCCAAGGCCACCCCACATAGGGGTGGGCCCATTTTGGTTGGAAACGGGTTCAGGACACCCAACCTGCCTGTGCTCAGTCGCTGGTCCATTCACTTGGTCAGTAGCATTGCATCAGGTGCAACACCCAATTTGATAACAGGAAGCTTTGAAACCTCATCGATGGTGTCTGGTGCTATTACCTGCCCATCAGGGGTGATGCCCAATGGATTTGGGAGAGGGGAGATCTTTTCGATCATCATGTTAACTGAATTGCAACCATCAGGCATTCCAGCTGATAGCTCAGTCTTCATACCTTTTTGACCATTTAAAATCCAAGCATTGGGCTGATTGCCACTCAAATTGGTTATGATTGATTTCATTTTGGTGATCTCAGTGCAGATTTCACTGATTCCTCATAGCAATTCTGCCAAGGAGAGTGTGGGTATCAGGAGTGGTATCCAAAGTGGGAGGGCTGTTACTCAGCGCTCGTCTACCACGTGAGCAAGATTGCCCTGAGTAATGAGGGGTACAGCCATCCTCTTTGGTATCTTCTTACTTGAAAATGGAAAAATGGCCTGATCAACTGCCAGGGGACATTCCCCAGGACTTACATTACCTTTTCCTTTTCCCAAGGGAAGGAGCCCACCACTGGGAAACTGAACAAGAGTCACATTCTTGTGCGCCTTGAGTAACTTGATTGCCATAAGAGACGCGACTTTTTGGGGAGGGTGGGGAGCTTTGGGGTGGGAGATGTGGAACGCATCAACCTGGTCCATGCAATTTGCGCAATTGCGCGCCTTGACCCAACAGTTTTTGTAAGCTGGATACCCTTTTCAAGCCATGAGGTGTTGTACAGAACGTCAGGATTTCTGGGATGCCAGGATAGCTTCTACCTCAACCTCCTCCACATTTTCAACATTGATTGGTTCCAGTTCTGTGGGTATTGCACCCTTGAAGGGTGACAGCTGGGAGACATGGAAAATGGGATGCTGCTTCCAATGTGCGGAAAGCTTCAACTGGAACGCCCCATTACCAAATACCTCCTCCACCAGATGGGGACCTGAGCATTTACTGGCGAATTTGCGGGAAGGAGCTTGGATTTTTAAATGACAGATGTTGAGCTTAATGTAAGAACCCTTCGTAAACTCATGACCTGGAAGGCGTTTTTGATCTGCGAACCACTTGTAATTGTCTATAGCTTTGTTGAGGTATTCCCACACTAAGGCTTGAGTCGATCTAGTATGAGCAGCATGGTCTGCAGCAGCTTGAACCTCTGGCCGCAAGCACAGTCCAACCAAAAATGAAGGATTAAACCCCAATGTTGCTTTGTAGGGGGAAAACCCCATGGATGCATAGGCTCCATTATTGTACGCAAATTGGGCGAGAGGGAGGTCATCAGCCCTAGTATCCTGTGTGGCTGCAGCATAGCAATGCAAGTACTGCTCAAGAACTTGATTGAACCGCTCAGTCTGGCCATCAGACTGAGGATGATACGCCGTGGAGTGACAGGGGGATATTTTCAGGATTGATAGGAGTTCGCTCCAAACCCCACGTGGTGAACTGAGAGCCACAGTCACTGATAATCTCCTGGGGGAGACCAAACATTAAAAACACATGGCGTACAAAAAGGCGGGCAGTTTCTTCAGATGTAATTGCGGAAGTTCAAGGTATAAAAAGGGAAAATTTTGTGAAGTGATCCACCACTACCATCACCGCTGTGAACCCATTTGAACAGGGGTGCTTGACAATAAAGTCCACGGACACCAATGTCCATGGGCCCTCCGCCTGTTGTAAGGGGTGCAGGAGGCCATTTTTTCTGGAATGATCTGACTTGGCCCTGGCGCAAGTAACACAATCGCTGATCCAGGCTGGGACTTCTTTTGTCAAACCTGCCCAATTGTAGGTCCGTTTGATCAAATTGATGCATTTCTTAGAACCTGGGTGACCAACCGTGGGGGGATTGTGATGTGTGTGAAAAACCTCAGTTTGTAAGGAGGGGGAACCCAAACGCGGGATCTAAAATATATAAGACCCTTCTTTAGTGAGTATAGGGAGTGTTTAGGCTTCTGGTGGGATAACTGCTCAACCAACTTCACACCCTCATGGAAGGCCATTTGACTGGCTAAGACCTGAGCAACTAATGAAGCGTTGGGGGCCAGAGCGATGGAAGAAATGACAGGGGGAACAATTGACAAGATTTAGGTGGTAGAAATCACAGTAATGAGATCCACTTCCTCTGGATCTGCGGAACTGTGGGTGGGCTGCGGCTGAGAAAATTGGGAAGTACATTTAGTGCACCTTTTACAAATTCATATTTGAAGTTGAAACTGCACAGGTCCCAATAGGTTTGAGCTTGTCGGTGTGCCAATTTTTGGGGTTTATGAAAGTACAACAAGGCCTGGTGATCCATGTGAACTGTTAATTCATGTCAGGCACCCTGTAACAGGTACCTCCAATGAGTTAGGGCCCATGCAACAGCTGCCAACTCCTTGTCATAAATAGCCCAAGACTGCTCTGTAGAAGTAAACTTTTTGGGAAAAGTAGGCGAATGGGTGTTCCAAGCCATCGTGCTCCTGGAGCAACACTGCTCCAACAGCTACTGATGATGCGTCGCATACAATGATATACAGCTTGGTGGGATTGTAATGTTTTAAAATGGGAGGAGATACAAACACCTCTTTAATCGATTTAAATGCCTGTTGGCATTCATCCGTCTAACAAAAAGGTACGTTTTTCCCTGTGAGTGGGTGGAGTGGGGTGGCGAGCTGAGAGAGTGCTTGGGAGAACTTTTTTAAGAAAATGATGGTTCCTAAGAAACTCCGTAGTTGTTTCTGGGTAGTCAGGGTTGGCCACTCCCAGATAGCATCCAACTTGTTTAGAGGGATTTTGACACCATCTATAAGAACCAGGTTTTTGAGGAAAGTAACCTCCTCCTTATAAAACTCACACTTAGAAGCTTTGAGAAACAGCCCTGCTTTATGCAAGGCGACCACCACCGCTTCCAAGTCAATTGCATGTTGTTCAGGAGTTGGGGAGTGAACCAGAATATCATCAATGTATGCAACAGCACAAGTGAACTGGAGGTCACCTAGTGAATTATCAATCATCCGTTGAAATGTAGCAGGAGCATTCTTCAGTCCAAAAGGTAATACACGAAATTGGAAAATGCCATACTTCATCCAGATCACTGTTAACCATTCCTGTCCTTCCATTACCCAGATTTGGTTTAAGGAGTTCACCAGATCCAGTTTAAAGAACACACAGGATTTGGCAATTTCCTGACTGATTGTCTGTTCCAGAGGCAATGGGTAGGGATCAGTAACTGTTATTTTATTCAAATGGCCATAAATCACACAAGGATGGAGAGAACCATCCACTTTAATGGTGAAGACAATGGGGGAGGTGACGGGTGAGGTTTCCTTGAACAGCCAACCTTTTTTCAGCATATTGTCCAACCAGGTATTGAGTGCAACTTCTTCCTTCGCTGTATGGGGATACAACGGACAGTTGATGTTCACCAACTCCACAGTCGTTCAAAACCAACAATTGTATCTGGTGTGTTTAGGCAGGCGATCTACCTTTTCCATATCAAAGATTCTCTGATAGTGCATTAAGTTTTCAGGGAAATCAGCCAAAACGCCCGCAGAAGTGACTAGGGTAGTGATAGAGCTAGTTCCTTGTACCTTCTTGAGGGTGTCGATCAAAGGGATTTACCTCTAAATGATCATTGGTAAATGACAATGTATTAGACTCTAAATGAATCTTCACATGTTGTCGACGCCACCACCCCACATCTAAGATCACCAAAGACACCAAGTCCAGAATAGCCAAAGAGCAATTGCAGAAGCTGAACTGGTGGATTGAAAAAGTATTAGTCAGCGAACATCATATGAGGGCTGATAAGCAGATGAGTCCACCATCACTAAGGAGCCCACATCCATTTCCAGCTTTAATTGTTGTGCCAATTCAACACTCATAAAATTTCCCGCGGCTTTAGTGTCCAGCGGGGCCTTAAAGGAGACGTGATGAGAACCAACGCTAATCTTCATGGGTACTAAGAAGTAAGCGTAGTTCTCCTTATTGGTAGTTGTGTATGAATCCAGCAATACCAAAGAGATGGCGGTGGGATCCGGGAAACCAATGGGCAAATAGCCGCGGCAACTATGGGGTATGGTTTTGGAGGTTTGAGTGTGGCTGGTCTAATGTGGTCAGAGATAATCTTCTTTACAACCTGGCTCAGTTGGAAAGAAGGAACCATTGCTGCGACTACACATGTGAGAAAGGTGGAAATGGCTAAGAATAATGGTTGGTCGATTATGTCAGGTGAACAGCAAGTAAGAATTAGACTGGCCTGCCAGCCCAAATGCCAGAGCAACTGAACAGCAAACCAGAATGCCTGGGGCACTGCTGTTAATATAACGAATATAGAAACCAGAAAGGGGATCTACCAATATCTGCCAGTGAGCCAGAATTTCATATAGGCACAAAATAAAGTACCAGATGCACACAGCCATTAACCATGGGGGGTATGAGAATGTTGGCGGATAAGGCGGCTTGATTTTTAACATATAAAAACTAATTTTTGGGAAAGGATTTTTTAATAGGAATTTAGGAAAGAAAAATTGCCCAACAATTTTCTCAGTGTAATATGACTGATTAAATAGTAGTCAATTTGGGGAAACCAAGCTGGGATTGGGTCCCGAAAATTTGGCCTAACCAGAAAATTATTTGAAATGGGTGGGTTTGTTCCTTAGGAACTGACATCACAAAATTTGGCGGTGGGCTGAGTCACTGTCAGTTCAAACTTGACTGTCCAAACCAAGGCTCTACTACATTTCTGATGGTTGGTGTGATGGCATTTATCCTGATGAGTGGTGGGAATCCCCCAAGGCCACCCCACATAGGGGTAGGCCCATTTGGTGGGAAACGGGTTCAGGACACCCAACCCGCCCATGCTCAGTCGCTGGGCCATTCGTTTGGTTGGTAGCATTTCATCAGGCGCAACACCCAATTTGTTAACAGGAAGCTTCAAAACCTCATCAATGGTGTCTGGTGCTATTACCTGCCCATCAGGGGTGATGCCTGATGAATTTGGAGAGGGGAGATTTTTTCAATCGTCATATTAACTGAATTGCAACTGTCAGGCATTCCAGCCAATAGCTCAGTCTTCATACTTTTTGACCATTTAAAATTTAAGCATCGGGCTGATTGCCACTCAAATTGGTTACAATTGATTTCATTTTGGTGATCTCAGCACAGATTTCACTGATTCCTCATAGCAATTTTTCTGAGGAGAGTGTGGGTATCAGGAGTGGTATCCAAAGTGGGAGGGCTGTTACCCAGCGCTCATCTACCATGTGAGTGAGATCACCCTGAGTAATGAGGGGTACAGCCATCCTCTTTGGTACCTTCTTATTTGGAAATGGAAAAATGGCCTGATCAACCACCAGGGGACGTTCCCCAGGACTTACAGTTGCTGACAGTTTGAAACCCTCCCCAGAAGCATCAAAATTTTCATCCAATATATCTCGCTTGGTCAAACAGATTCTGGAGCAACCAGGTGCAGGTGGGTTGGGCGCCCCAAACCTGATCCTAACCTCTTGGGACCGCCCCTACATATGGTGGCCTTGGGAGGTTCCCGCTGCCTGTTGGGCAAGATGCCATATCTCCAGTCTTCAGATCTTCAGGAAATCAGCTATTTAGGCATCTGGGGACAAACTGACTGTGACTCAGACTTCCACCAATAATTGCAAAGTCTGCTCAAAATAATTTATGCTTCTCCACCCCTCGCTCAAAATTTTCTGGGATAGGTTGAATCTTGAGGACATTAATTATGTACTTTCCTAAACCATTCCTCAAATTTGATCATCTATTTAAGCAGTCAACACACTGAGAAATTTGATGGTCAATTCTCTTATTTCTAAATCTAATAAAAAGCTTCCCACGCTTAAATTCATTTATTAAAGTTCAAATTTTTCTTGCTGAACCACTCTTAACATTTGCAATGTGGCCCCGTGGCCCACATATTGACTGGGTGGTCCCAGTAATATTATTAGCTTTAATATCCACCATAGTCACCTGTGCCTGTTGTGTCAAAAACTTTGCAGATCTTTTCCAATCTCACAGCTTCCTATGCCCCAGCCCATTGGCCCTGGGGTTGCTAGCCTGGTTCTTCACAGGGTGTTTTTACATTTGAAACCCATTGGCACTCTATTATTGCTCATCTCTCAGCCTATTACAAAGTCATACAAGTGACAATGACCCTGGCGTTCTCAATCACCTTTTGGATGCTTTTGCATACCAAATGGCTGGCCAGTCTAAACTTTGTCTGCCGTCTTCTTGACAGCTGCCCTTTTCTGTTGTCATCATCATTTCTCAGTTTATCAGATTCCAGGTTAGCAGCCTTTATTAGCCCAATTGCCATTTATATCAGCCCTTGCCACCTCCATTCTGAGGCTTAGTTGATTCGTTGGCATCAAATGTGTCAGAATGTCATTTACAATGGTCAATGCCCTTAAACCCTACAATTTTATTATTATTATCAATATTACTAAGATCCCTAATTCCTGCCTTAAGGGGGGGTCAGGGCTATGCGGCAGTCAGGCATTGCCTTGACCAGCACAAAAACTCTTTCAATTTTTAATCAACTTATAATAATCAATTTATTAAAAGTGAATATTAAACTGCTTTTTCACATATTAAAATAATTAAAAACCTAAAATAAATAGTTCTTAGTGGAACTACAAACTTTGAATAGAACCTTCATGCAAAATTACAAATTCCTAGCTTTTGTAGTTTAAGAGAAACCTTGATTAATACATATTTTATATTTACTATAGATTTTTTTTAGTACTAGATGGTCCTATATTTACTATAGATTAATGGCGGTAAATTATTAAGCATTAGCAAATAATAGTGTGATGTTTTATCATCCACTTGATTCAGGTTAGATGATTTTAAATGGTTCATATTCTGCCATTTTTATAGTTTCAAATTACACCTTATAAGATGGTTAACACAAGCATTACCCTCCTACTAGCTTTATAAATTAATAAAACATACTATTACCTCTGTTAAATATATTTATATATACACAGTATCTATCCAAATAGTCATCTATAAACTTAAATATAACCTGACTGTCATCTATCTTTACTAATTAATAGAAATTTCTTATATATATTTATTAATGATTGTTAATTTTATTTTAAGATTTGCTTAGTCAAGCATGCTTTACTTGACCCAATTAGATAATCCAAATAATTACATCTCTGCAGTTTAATTTCATTTATATTTTTATAACTTTATCATCATTTTGATAAACAAATAATTTGGGGACATTAAAAACTTTTACACAAGTATTTTAAAAATCCAATTGAAGGGAGGATACCCCAGTGGTAGAGTATGGACCCTCTACCACTGCCTCCTGAGTTTGATCCCAGTAATGGACTTTGGGTAGGGGACAATTTTGACTGTGTTGGTTTTGCGCACCAATGCCCCAAACTGAGATAGCAAATAGCAAAGGCGGTCCATGGAGTTCCTGGCCTAGCATACACCGCGCATGGAGGTTTTCCAGGTTTTATCCTCCTTTCCCATTTTCTTCACTTCCTTAATTGGTGCGGTATTGTCCCCAGGTCGACCCATCTCAAATAAAATATACTAAAAATCCAATTAATTTTATAGATACTTTAATTGTTGGCTTTAATTTTAAAAAAAGATTGATAATATATAAATTCAGCTAGCCTAACAAGTCTATAGGTAAGCGCTTAATTTGCATAAGAGTTAATGAGCAATAGATAAGGTAAACTATACATGAAACCTACTAAAGAAATAAATATAATTTAGTTATGAAAAAACCATAACCCCTTTATAAAGGAAACCTTAGAGGGTTTATAAAGGAGTTTATTATATAAGTCATATCAACAAAACAATTATTGCACTAACACTTGTATCAGCAGCCATTGATTATAAAACCAAAAAACTAATTTTAATACCACTTATGGGAATCCAGCCAATTCTTGCTTGCTGGTGCTTGACACCTGCTGGATTCCAAAAAGTTTATAAATTTAAAGAAATAAATAAATGCGCTAATAAAAATGGGATTTTTATAATTTTTTTATCAGCGCAATAAAGGTAAAAATGACCCCCCTTGACATCTGACCATTTAGTATTTAAAGTATTTTGAGGGTCAAGGGAATTTGGGGATATGTTCATATTAGCTTGACCCAATATAAATTAGGAAATATGAAGGAATAGCATATCATAACTCAGGAACTCACTTCAGGACAGTGGAACAAAAGAAGAGAAATTTTGATTGGCCAAAACATACCCATGAGGTAACATTTTTATGAACTTGAGCTAATACCCACCCAAGGAATTTCCTGCACCTTGGGGGACCCCCACCAAGCCTATAAAAGGGGGGGTCCCCGCATAGGTTTGTTGAAGGACTTTGATGTGGTGAGGGGGGTGCCTTCTGATGGTAGCTCCAATGTCTGTCATATGATCATAGTAATCTGACTGTTCAATTTTATGTTTGATGCCCATAGAGGTTTTAAACTAGTGTTACCCCAATTAATGGGATTCCACTGAGAATTGGCCAGGGACTTTTGGCTGATTTCCTTGACTCTCTCATCTTTATTATTAGTAAACAAGCTCTTAACAGCATCAGAAAATTTCAAATGTCTAACATTTCCACTCTTCAGCTGAATTTGACCCAGGACATTCTTATTCTTCAGCTATGGGGGCAAATGTCCAACATCACTAACAGAATAGCTTTGAAAGATCATAAATAAATTAAGTGATTAGTCTCAACTAAAAACCTTGAAAGAGTGTGTTACATCATTTTATTAATTGCTACCAACTATCAAAAAAGTCTTGGCTGTTTATACTGATTAATTAACATATATAATAGTATACTGACCACACAAGCCAAAAATTAAATTGCATACTGTCATGGAACCTGCTGATTAAAGTAAGACTGAGTTTATAAACTGGGTGTGTAACAGCCCAGTGAAAATCCCAGAATGCCAGTGGTATAGCAGTTCAGATTACTTGTATGAGGGATGCCCTATGATTTTTGTGAAGAAATAAAAATTGGAAAACTTACCAAAGGCCCCATGGCAAACCAAATGGCTGCAATGGGGCAACTGCAGGTCTTGCAAGGGCATCTTTCAATGGTGGGAGAGGCAAGGAGGATGACCAATCCTCTTGAGTTTGTAGTTGGTAACCTTTAGGCTCTGTTTCCACATTTTCTGGCTCATTTTCATCAAAATACCCTGAAAATCATCTAAATTTTAACTTTTTGCAAAATGATGATCAGGTTTGCAAATCAAATTGATTTGACTGTTGGGAGGCCTTGGGCTTCGCCTCACGCCTGTTGAGGGGTTTTACAATGTATTAAGAGGTTGGGAACGTTGTCATAGTGGCAAATTAATTTTATAAAGTAATTCAGGCCAGGTTGTCCTGTGACAAGGTGACCTAGATAATATGGTACCTGGTTACTGATTTACAGTTTCAAGGGTGTTGTTCTTAACCCCAAATGGAGAATCATGATTATCAGCGAAGGCCTTATTCCATATAAATTGCGCCAAATGACCATTATATCAGTGGGGCAAATTATTTCAAATTATCCAATTTTCTCATAAAGAGGGAGGCAGATCTGTATCTTATCCACCATGCGTTGAAGGAGAGGCAGGTCATTGCAGTGATTTTGGCAAATCCAAGGGCTCCTCAGGAGCAGCAGATTGGTGTAGCATTATTATAGCATATTCTTTAAACATCATGATAACTGCTTGGTGGGATGCCAGACCAAGGGATAGGAGTGCCCTCTCAATGACCATCAGACCTAAAATGCAAAATGCAGCATATTTAGTTGAGTTTAATGAGAAAATTTTGTAGACAGGCGGAGTCCATAGAATGAATTTTTGTGGAAAAGCAAATTTTATTAAAATGTAAAGGGAAATTAAGACTAACAACTTTCCCTTTCAGAGACAGTTGTCTTAAAATCTAGGTGGTTTGGGAAGGGGGTCACAGATATCCTAGGCAGGAGAGGCTGACGTGCTCATGGATAAACAGTCTGGGCTTAAGAGTTGCCAGATAGCTTATGTACCTACTTTTAGAAGCTCTGGCAACGTAATTTAGGGATCTGCGATGGAGGGACCTTCACTGATCCAAACTTTAACGGATTTGCTTGGATCAGAGGTGCAGCAGAATTGGATTCCCTGAAGCCAATCTTGACAAATTTTTAAAATTTTTTTTGAAATTCCTTTGAGACCAAATTCTCAGCTTGTATCAGCATTACAGAACCTAGAATTTCTGGTTTTGTGTTTCAGACTGGTTTGCATGACTCAGGAACAATCTTCTGAGTTTTAAGGTTGATTTTCACCATTTTCAAGTAAGTGAGGGATGGCGAGGTGGAGACCAAGTGAGGGTGAAGGTGCTGCTGGTGGCCTCTGGACTTGATTGCCTCCCTGCAAACCTTCTTTATCTTTAAACAAGGGAAGGAGTAACCAAAGTGGATTCTGGGGAGGGGTTCTTTGGGGCCAATGCTGTTACACAACGTTTATCAACAACATGGGCCAAGTCCCCTAATTGGTCCAAGGGTTCCACTGGGGCATATGTCACTTCTTTTTCTTATAAGGAAACTTGTCCTAGTCCAAACCCAAGAGGTCATGTCTCCAAATTTACACATACAACCTTTGTTTTTGTTGTAAATTGTCCCCAATTGAATATTACATCATGGTTAGAATTAAGATTAAACCCCTTTTAGATATAGTCAATGATATAATCTGCAAACTGCGCCAATCAGATACCTGTCAAATATTGATAGGATTGCAAAAACCTTATAACTCTTATGAAAAGCTAATGATAAAGATATTAATCTATAAATGATAAAAAATAAACCAGATTCTTCAATACCTCACAATCCTAATTCTTAAAATGCTTGGATAATCTGGTCATATAATTTTTAATAAATCCCCCCATATTGACAGGATATACAGCTATAAAAATACAGCCTTAGATATCTGTAGTTTTCCTCATTATCTTTGATTTATTGAACTGGCCTTTTATAACCAATATCGTTTCTTATCATCACATCAACTCAGATCTCTATAAAGCTTAAGATTTGGTATTTACTAGATCTAGCTCTAGTATATATTAACCCACATATTAGTTTTGTTATAACAGTGGTATTTCTACTCCCCCAAGGGGTGACATAGATGGTGTGAAAAGATATTAAATTAACTAAGGATAACTAGCTTTTTGCTCCTTTTGTTGTTTTGGGTATAATTAGAACAAATACAAATGTCAAGTTATAAACTTATATTACCATCCATCTCATAATTCAAACCACCTAGTAATCCAGAATTATCATGTAGAATTTCTCAATATTTAGTAAGCCTTTTTCTAAAACTAGTACCATTATGTCTATTGTACTCAATGTACTCCCAGTTGATTGTTCCCCTAAATTCAGGACATTGCTGTTCTGTGGCCATGAGATCAACTATAAATGTTTTTCACAATTATCTTAATTAAGAACCATTTTTGCCTAATTTTTTTAGTATTTTGGAAGTCATTCCTAAAGTTTCAAAACCAGGAAATGTAGTAATTGATTATTGTGTAGCTATTCTACATGATAAATAGAATATTAGATATTGTAATAGGACATAGGTCATGCAATCAAGGAAGATTGGAGGATTTTTAAGAAGGAACTTATATTAGTTCAGTAGTGTGCATTTGATGCACCTTACATTATGATGCGCATTACAGGGGCTGCCACATTCTATCCTCTTGAATTCAGAAATCAATATAACCTTATATGAAATTAACCCACAAGAAGAGAATAACAGAAACAGCTAATTAATCATGCTCTAAGTAAATCCACCCAGTCCTTCTCAATTAGCACAAGCTGAATTATGATGGAAATATGAACCTCAGTTTAAAGATTTGCTTTATACTTCTTCACCATTGTTAGACATTTCACTATCTACTCTCTGGTGAAGAATATTGGAGCATCAACCCTACCATAAAATCTCCTCCCAAATTTCTTAGGGGCATACTTATACTTAATAATTAAATTAACAATTTAATTTAATAATAACTCTAATAAAGCAAAAGAATTCAAACTAAAATTATCCCCTTTATAGGCTTTAAAGGGGTTATAGCTAGTAAAAACATTTTTCTAATTGATTGTCTAATTAATTAAGTCCCTATTTTATGACAATTATTTTGACAACTACCTTGGCTAGATTGACCAGAGCACAAGGTTTAATGAAGTGAATGCATATTACCTATGACCGGTTGGTTACAGCTGAAGGAGTTGCAACAAAGTGCAAACCTTGTTCAGAATTCTGATTGGTTCCAAACACTATTCAATTTATATTAAGATAAATATGATGATCTGAATCTCAAACGCATGTTTGCATTATCTAAAATCCAATTTAAACTATCTAATGTGATTAAAAAATCTCATTAGATTTAACAAATTGACACTATATATAATAAATATACTATCAATAATCTGAAAGTATTGTTGGATCTAAATTAGCACAATTTTAATTAAATTTGCAGCACAAAAAGAATTGTGAAGCCCATCTGTCTCAACGTGTACTTCCCCCAGTTGGGAATTTAGTATGCTCATATTATCAAGTTTCATTATATTATAAAATATCTGCTTTATCTACTAGGGTCCAAAAAACTTTAGTGGATGTGGGAGTTATCATTCTATATAATAACTATATCTTGGTGAAATTTCTTAAACGGAATAATTAAGTCACCATGATTTGATTCTGTCAGATTAGTGATGTTACATCAGGAAGGATCCCTGTCAATTAACAAGTTGTTCAATTATTACTTTGGCCATTAATAACTTAATATCTTGTATGAATCAATCAGAGTTTTTGCCAATCAATTAAGTGTTTATTGTAGTTACTGGGCGTTGACAACGCTTTTGTTGACAGCAACTTTTGAATTAGCCTAAAACGCAACATGACCTGCTATTAAAGGGTAAGAATCTCATTACCTGAGCAGGTTGCTAGCTTTATGAGGTTAATCCGCTGGGGTTGGATGAGGGCGTTGGGACATGCTACCTCCAAATCCAAACCATGACGGATTGTAATCTAGTCAGCAGTGGATAATGACTAGATAGATAGATAAGCAGATGCGTGGTTTGTTATGGTGAAATTTTTGGAGGGTTAATTTATCAGAAATGGCCGCCATTCCAATTGGGGCGCCATCATATGAGTTGGGCGCCATTTCCCCTATATATTCCCTTGATTTGATCAATAAGTTAAAGCAGACTTATAGTGAAATAATATTTGACTGCCATATATTTTGGTATATTACTCTTGGGATTATATTGAAGGATAATAATGCTTTGTCTATATATTACTAATAATATCTCTATAAGCTTTTACATTCAGTGAGGAATGGATAAGTTTCTTTGCTCCAGAAGTTTCCAACTATAGAGGAAGATTTAAAGGGATAAGATTTCAATTTTGGTTTAGAAAATTCAAGTCCCTTAGAACCTCTGAACCTGCTAGGTTAAGTTTTATTGAAAGGATTGTTTATAATAACCTTCACGCGGATTGGAGAAAGGTTGCCAGTACCTGTCCTGAGGAGAACCAGAGCAGAAGAGATACCTTTGACTGCGAAAATCTCATCTGGAATTTAGTTATTAACTAGTACACCTACTCAAAAATATTATCAAATTATATATATCAAAAAAGTTATATAACGCATACAATATAACCTGTATAGTAAAACGGAAAATTTTATATTTGATGCTCACTACAGGGGTAATTGAGTTTTCAGGCCAAAAATAACAGAGGAAATTATTAGCAGAATGTCATACAAGAATGAACTATAGAAACTGAGGATGAAATTGGAAACAGTCATCGCGCAGGCATCAACTCACTTATAATGTGAGGCCAACTCACTGCTCAGGGGTTCTACAAACGAAGATTAGGCACCAGACAGCCTTTGCTAAGATCATAATCATGTTAATAAAGCAAATTTTCCTCTGTTGCTACCCCTTGTAGCATCAACCACTTTAGAAAACTCTTCAAGCCATGGAAAAACTCTTGTAGACACCCATAGACATGGTTGTAGTATGGTGGTCCTTAGGACTCAGTGAAAGCCAATTTAACCTCTTTCTTAGCAGCTTGGCTCCAAAACATCTAAGATAGAGAGTCTCATCTTCCAAACAGAGCAGATCTCAAACTGGTTACTGCATTCTATATATTTGTTAATTTCAGACTGGTTACTGGCAATTTAATCACTTAAAAACTATAAGTGCAAGTAAAAGGATAAACTTGAGATTTTGTGTAAAGGGGTTTATTAAGATAAAATACAAAGTAATTTATACTTTAAGTGAAAATCAAGATATCACAGTTTATAGAATAAAAAATAATTGGGAATTTATTTTTAATATGGGGAATTTCAAGGTCCCATAGTCAGACGTCTTTTGACTGCTGCTGTAGTGTCTTCATTCATTTGGACTAATTCCTGTAGCTGTGAGCTCCTTTTGATATTGAATATTTCTGAAAATGAATATTCAGAGGCCCTTTCACTGGTCCCCACTTCTAGTGTTAGGCCAATGTCTCTTCTAGTAATATTGGTTGATTACAAAATTTGGTAACACTCTGCTTGACATCAGTGTTAAGCAATGGCGCACCTACAATGCACCTTACATTGTGATTTACTGCAACCATCAAAGTTGGACTATGCCTGATTTGGTAATATGCTTTTGATCCTTGAGCGCTCTCATTGGGATAATTTAGTCTGCCCATCAGAGCATCATTGGCTGAATGCAAATTATATCAGCCCTAAAGGTAAATAAGGGGGTTTGATTTAAAGTGAATTTTAGTGACAGCATCATCTTCATAAATTAAATCCTCAGATCAATATGGCATGAATTATTTACTATGACATCATCCCAACATTAGTTAAAATTTCGTTGTCTGTCCAAAATCTATAAAAAGGTCTCGCTTGCCCCATCCTCATTGGGTTGGTTGCTGTACCTCCACTGAGCTAGGATTAATTTTCAGTCATTCCACTAGCTGAAGAATAATCTTCTAAACCAGTCATGGCCTCATTTGCGCCAATTCCCCTCACAATATGAGATCTAAGGAATGATCTAAGATGCCAAGCGTGAACTCTATTAAGCACAACGTCAGTATTATTGTCACAGATGGAGTATTCCACTCCACTCTTTGTTAATACAGTCACAGGCCCAGTCCAAATAGCCTGTATTTTTGGTTGCATTTCCCACAGCTTGTATTTTAAAACTTTGTCTCCTAGGATGAGCTCTGAAAGCCTAGTTCCTCTCTGACTCTCCTGTTGGCTCTGAGGGATGGTTGCTTTAATTTTGGTTGAAGCTTATAATTAATTCATTTAAGTCTGCTGCTAACTCCTACTGGTAGCATCCAGGCGACAGGTTCTTCTGGACCGCTGAGATGATTGGTGCAAGGAGGGTTGACAGAGCTGCCTCTCGCCCATACAGGGCTTTGAAAGGGGACATCCTATTCACTTGTTGATGGCTCAACCAGTGTAGGCTTTCATTTTTGATCTCGATGGTGCTATGACCAGAAGCCTGACAGTCAATAATTGAGGTCGACTAAGCCGCATGACAAGTATATTTTTTATTTTAAAGGGTGCCAAGTCACCACTTATGTCATGTCAGCTAGAGTACCTGTCCTATGGTAAGCATGGCAAAACAGACATGCTGAAGTTAAGTACAAAAGTGAGGTATAGAATTAATGATATAACTTTATTAAAGTATAAATCAGGGGTTTTTATATGCCACAAATAACAATATAAACCCCAAAAGGAAAAGGATTGTCACGATTCCAATATGACTGGATGATAAGCTCTAAGTCAATATGGCAGAATGTATGGAATACGCTGGAATTGAACTGGTACTGGTAATTCAAGCAATTCAAAATGAGGCATTTAGAAAATAAAGAGAATTTATGCCAAGATTTGATACAAATGAGAGTAAGTTGAAAAGGGAATCAGAATAGAAGAGTACCAAGCTGAGGACACATCTGGCTGGGGGAACCAAAGTATAAAGAGTCTTATGAGAGATAAAAGGTTGGAAGGTTTTTATGAGAAAAGGAGAGCGCAGATAAAAGCTGCGATTATATTATAATAAAGATCAAAATAAGGGGTGATAACTCCAAATATTTTATTAGGTTTATTATAAAGTCAGCGATCCTCATATCATCCAATTTGGCTGCTCAGTGGCTCATAACCTGTGCAAACCCAACTCGGCGGAATTGAGCCCAAACGCCGCGAATTAACAGTGGTGCTCACTACAGGGGGCCCACTAAGCAACTATAGTTAAAACAACCAGAAAGCCAATTACTCTACAATAAGGAGTCCTCCTCCGTTCCAACAGCAAACCTGCTCACAGTATATAATCAAAAGAAGTTCTTTCACAAATACAAGCTTGGAACAGCAACTGAACAAAGAAAGGAGAGTCTGCCAGAAATTGCAACAACAATATGAAACGCTGCAACAGTTGATCAATGAAAGTTCGCAGAGCATACTGGATCAGGGGGAATGGGGTAGTTAGTGGCAAATTGGGGGAAGAATGTTATGGAATAGCAAATGAATATCCATCAGATGGTATGATGAACCCCCGTTTGACACTACCTCTCCTGATTCCTTTTCAACGAGTTCAAGTCCATCTGGCCAGTAGTATGATAATGAATCAAGGAATGGTTCCCATAGTCACTTTGACAACAGTTCGCCTGCCCCTTGCATCAGTAATCCAGAGCAAAGCGAATTCATTCATATTGAGAAATTACCTCCTTTCAGTCATGATGGGAACCTACACAGTTACTTTAAGCGGTTTGAATTTTCTGTAGAAGGAGCTACAGATTGACGAAAAGTGAAATTGTTGCTGTCCGCTTTGGAAGTGGAAAGCGCTGATCAGGTGACCTGCTATCTTCTCAAAAGATCTGTATCTTATTCACAAGTAAAAGCAATTATTATCCAGCTGTTTGGGGGCGTTACCAAGATGTGTCAATGAAAAGCTGAAATCATGACTATATAGTTTGACCAAAATGAAACTCTGTCAGAATTTGCTGAGCAGTTTTCAGAGGAAGCACACGTTCTGCTTGGGGCCAATATTTCAACCACTGAAGATGTAAGTATAGTGATGACGGCGGCTGTCAAACCATATTGGGAACTATATAACACTATGTTCTATGTGTTGGATGAGGATACCAGACTTATTTGGATCATGAACGCCTTATGGTGGCTCTCCACCACGAACAGCGCCCCTAATGTAGCCCAAAAAATTGCTGTTGCCCTCACTCCAACCTTTGCAGGATATAGGTCGCAGAGACTGGGTTATCAGCCGCTGAAATGTAGTCATTCCTCACATGAGTCAATATACCCTTTCCAGGCCAGGTACGCTTCCCCAGTTCATCCGCAACCTTGGAACCTTACCGCAATTATTGGCCTGAGTCTTCCACCCCAAACTATAGACGCGCACCTTTTATGAACACTTGCTTCCAGTGTGGACAAAGAGGGCATTATGTAGCCAATTGCCCTAGTCAACCACATGTGTATTCAATGCCAACTAGGACAATCGATCAGGGAAAAGCTCAAGCAGAGTAGAGATGGGACGCTCTATCTCCGCTAAGTCCATATCACTTGTCCTCAACAATCCTCAAACATCTTTTTGGGTAGAAATAAACCCTCAATTGGATGATTTGTTATACCAGCAGCTTTCGTTGGATACACCTGCTTCTGCTTCCATGAGTAAAGGCTCACCCCATCTGGCTGAGTTTCAACAAGACGTACAGAAGCCATACATGCGGCAGATCTTGGAACAGATTAGCATTAGCAACTCGGATCCTTCACCAAACGTCGCTCCTTTAGTAGGGGTTAACATAGGCATTCTGGTAGAGAAAATTGCTAGTGAGTATCCTCAAGTTGGCAAGAGAATTTCTTCCTTTTGCAGTAGCACAAAGCCCTTGAACGTACAAGTAATAAGCACCATTGATTCTTCTTATTTGAAATGTACTTATTGTGACATATTCATTCAAAACACAAAAATCCGCGCTATCATAGACATGGGAGCACCTGTGAACATAGTCTCCACTTGGTTGGTGACTAAACTTATGTTGAAACTGGATGTGTACCATTGAGTAGTGTATGGGACTGCGGGAACGCACAGCACTGTGTTAGAAGGAGCATATAGTGCGTTGCCTCTACAATTTGGGTCAGTCCAGGTATCTTCCCCAGCGGTGGTTTTGCCAAATAACCACTACAATATGTTAATTGGCGCAGATTTCATGAGGAAATTTGGCTTTGTGATAGATTTGGCAGAAGAAACCCTTACTATGTTTGACCAACATATTCCAGTATATTTTTCCTCTGGTGGAATCCCAACAGATCCAGTCCACTCCGGTCAGGTCAATCTAGCGTACAGTGATGGAGTAACCCTGTTTGCTACCAGCAACTGAGTTGGCAGACCAAGATCCTCCCCAACCAGATATATGAGTATAAAGGAATCCTGCTTCGAGCAACACGCCCTTTTAGCTTACCATCTGGACACCAGGGCATAATAGGGACTGGGCTTAAAATTGAAGTCCCTAAGGGGCTTTATGGAGAAATCCTGGTGCCTCATCAGCACTAGCAGCTCAAACCACATGTGGCTCCAGGGTTATTGTTTCCTGGGAATGGGGAGGTGAAGATGCTGCTCGCAAACCTGCAGAAGGAAACAATAATGATCAGGCGGCACCAAGTGGTGGCTTACCTACACTACGTCCCTATTGGGGAAGTTCAGCATATTCATGACTTTGGCTCATGGAAAGATCTTGGACTACCAGCTCGCTCCTCATTTGGCATACTGGCTGTGGTTCCGTGAGAAGCGCTCCCAGGATTATTGGCGGAACAACAAGATAAGGCTATGGCCTTATTTGAAAAGTATCAGGATATCTTTTGCTAATGATGATCATGACCTGGGGTGCGCTCAAGGGGTGGTACATTGGATAGACATGGGGGATCACCCTCCCATTTGTTCACGACCTATTAAATGTTCAAAAGCAGCAGAAGAGGTTGTTACAATGAAGTAGATAAACTTATTGAGCAAGGAATGCTTGAGCCAATGAACAGTCCATGGGTGTCACCTGTGTTCATCATAAAAAAGAAGGATGGCATGAACTGAGTGGTTATTGACTATCTTAAAACTCAATAACATAACAAAAAAGGATTCTTACCCTCTTCTGCAGATTGATGATGCATTAGACCAATTGGGCAGGGTGAACTATTTTTCTGCCATGGATCTGATCTCAGGTTATTGGCATATTGAATAGCCACCAATGGAATGGGAGAAATGTGTGATCATCACCTCGAGAGTATTGTTACAGCTGACGCATATGCCGCAAGGGTTGTGTAATGCTCCAGCTACATTCCAGCATGCCATGGATAAAATTTTAGGTGATTTAAGCTGTCCTGCATCTTAGTTTACCTTGATGACATCAATGTGTTTTCGCGGACATTTACAGAGCACCTAGACCACTTGGAACAAGTGTTTCAGCGCCTCGCCACCGCTAATATCAAAATTAAGCCTCAAAAGTGCCATTTTTTAAGGAGCAATTAGAATACCTCAGGTTTGTCATGGAGTCACATGGGCTTAAACTGCAGCCAGCTAAAGTGGAAGCAATAAGCAAGATGACTCGCCCATTGAATAAGTGGGACATCCAAGTGTTTCTAGGAATGATTGGATATTAACAACAGTTCATTCCCAATTTTAGCTGCATCAGGGCCCCACTTTTTGAGCTATTAAAGAAAAATGCTTCTTTCAATTAGATGGAACAATGCCAGAACGCTTTTGATGTATTGCGTACTGCATTAGCAAGCGCACCAATTTTGCAATACCCCAACTTTGATAAGCCATTCATAGTAAAAATGGATGCCTCGCTCTCCGCTATAGGAGCAGTATTATCGCAGAAGGACGATGATGGCGTGGAGCATCCTATTGCCTTCTGTAGTTGAAGTTTGAACTGTCACAAATGGAACTACACTGTTACTGAGCGAGAATGTTTAGCGGTAATTTACGCTTACAAACAGTTTTGAGTATACCTGCGTGAGGTACAATTCCAAGTCTTAATGGACCATGCTTCCTTGCGTTGGTTGCAGAATCTGCATGAACCAGAAGGGTGACTCGCACGTTGGGCATTAAAGCTCCAAGCATATGATTTTGAGATTGTACACCATCTGGAAGCTAAACAGCAAAATGCGGATTGTCTCTCTAGGCTGCCAACAGTCACAATCACAGCAAATATAGCTGACATAATGTATGAGAAGATGGTGGTGAACAAATACCAGGATGAGCCGCCGTATGTGATCAAGATACTAGATGGACTCAGGGTGGATACCTTTCTATGTGAAGGAGAACTATACAAGTGGATTGGCGACCAGACGTTGAGTTTCCCTAAGCCTTTGGCCCAACCTGCGATAATCATGGATGCTCATTGGGCCGTAGGTCACAGAGGGTTGCAGAAAACACTGGAGATGTTGTGAACCCAATTTGCCTGGCATACCATTTCTATTGATGTAGTAGGACTTCTGCCAACTAGTACCAATTGGTCCAAATATTATTGTCACCATAGATCATCTGACTCGATGGATGGAGGCCAGGGCCATCAACGATTTGGGCGCAGTTACTACTACAAAATTCATCATGGAGTGTGTTATACAGCAACACGGCTGCCCACAATTCATTTTAATGGACAACAGAACCAATTTCACTTCACACATTTTTCCAAAGTTGAATGAGCTGATGGCAATCCGTGGGGTTTTGACCACCCCACATCATCCAGAATCTAATGGAATGGTGGAGCGGGTTAACGGAACTTTGGTGAACATCCTCCATAAATTGGTAAATGATTGACCCTCGGAATGGAGCACCCTCCTACCCACGGCAGTATTTGCATATAATATTAGCTATCATTCATCTACTGGTAAGAGCTCATTCCAACTGTTGTATGGATGACATCCGGCTTTACCTGCCTTGCTTTATTTGTGTGTAGAGGATACTGGTGGAGTGTACCCCCAGCGTTACCTGAAGACCCTTACAGATAAATTGATCAAGTTACAATTGGAAGCCTATTCCACCAGTCTGGCTAAGAAGATACGCAATCAGGCCACAGATCAGAAGCAACAAAGTGGACTTCCGCTGTACTCCATAGGAGACCATGTTTTATTCCATGATCAGCACGGGTTTGGAAGGAAAAACAAACTGTCTAAGATCTGGATTGGTCCGTTTGAGATAATTGAAAAGACTGGCACAGATGTATACACCATCAAGGAACCTGTGGGAGGTCAGATTATTAACAGAGTCCACGTGAAGTTCCTTCAAGCATACAAACAGTAAGAACTTATCATCCAGTCAAGGAGGGGTAATGTCAATATTCCAATATGACTGGATGATAAGCTCTAAGTCGATATGGCGGAATGTATGGAAACTGCTGGAATCAAACTGGTACTGGTAATTCAAGCACTTCAAAATGAGGCATTTGGCAAACTGAGAGGATTTATGCCGAGATTCAATACAAATGAGAGTAAGTCAAAAAGGGAGCAGAATAGAAGAGTACCAAGCCAAGGACACATCCAGCTGGGGGAACCAAGGTATAAAGAGTCTTATGGGAGATAGAAGGTTGGAAGGTTTTTATGAGAAAAGGAGAGCGCAAATAAAAGCTGAGATTATATTATAATAAAGATCAAAATAAGGGGTGATAGCTCCATATATATTTTATTAGATTTATTATAAAGTTGGCGATCCTCATATCATCCAATTTGGTTGCTCAGTGGCTCATACCCTGTGCAAACCCAACTCAGTGGAATCGAGCTTAAACACTGCGAATCAACAAGAATTAATAAAGATAATAGAGGTGGAAATCCAGAAGGGAGGATCTTGGTAAGATTATATATTCTGGATGGTATAAGCCTTCCTAGCATAATTTTTTTAGGGCAAAAATGGTGAGTTGAAACCCCTAATCAATGAGACTGTGTGTCACTTAGGTTTTCATTTGGCAGCTTATTAATTTATACCCTTTTTTGGGTTTGTCTTAATTTATGGCCTTGAGTGCCACTACAAGTAGTTGTCATCTAACCTTAAGTTGATCCATCAGATCGATGAGTCAGGAATTCATCTTTGGATATTTTAGGTTTAGATTGGTTTGTCAGAGTTTTACTAGAGTTGACTGGAGCTGTGCTGACTATCAATTTCTCTAGGTAATTAATTAAGGTATTGGATTTAACCCCTTCTTGGGTCTAGATGTTGATTAAGCTGAGGGAGTCAAATAGTCAATATTCAACCCATCATGTCTGATATCTGTTTTTATGACAACTGGTAAGCAACAATACTGAGGGCAGCATCTACCCCACTTTGACTTGTAGTCAAGGGCCATTTTCTTCAATCCCTCCTAAGATTCCATCAACTTTCTTGATGATTATGTTGGAGGATGGAGTGTATGGGGTAGTGAACTGCTGCTTTAATCCCACTAGATCCATCAGCTTTCTCATCATGTCTGAGATAAAGTTTTTCTCATTGTCAGACAGTAAAACTTGATGGCAACCATGCCTCTTAATAACTTGGTTGTAAGGAAGTGAGTGGTGGAGTTCACAGTGTACTTTGACCATGGAAGCCTTGACCCACTTGATGAAGTGGTCAATCACAATTATAATAAAGCTTTGATCTACTGGAGGAAGTTGGCAACGGTTCCACCACATAAATTCAGACACTAATGAATGGTGCTATGGGAGATTGGCAAAACTTAAATCACTTCACCAGTGGGCGAAAACTTGCACTTGGTATGCACAACTCCAAGGCTTGGTGAACTTCGTCTGACATGCACTTTCAGTAGAGACTTTCTTTCAGGTATGTTAAGATTTTTTGAAATCTACCTTGTCCCACGTGTTGTGAGTCCCCATTACTACCTCTATGCAATTGAAAGTCTGGATATAAAGGTACTACTTGTTATTCATCTTCTTTTGTAGATTTCCATTGACACATTAGGTGTCTTTGGAACATCTCCTTAAGACTCTCTTGACTTCCTCTGTCTCGTCCTGCCATGCCTCTTCTGGTAGCCCAATTAAGTTATAGAGGAGATCACTCTCAGTTGCTTGCAAGTGTAAAAACGGTCATTTTGACAAGCCATCCACGTTGGGTTGTTTATCTCCTGCTTGATTTATGATTTCAAAAATCATATCCTTTGGGGAGTACGTCCAACGGGAAAAGAGTCCATTGGATCCTTCATATTGCTCAATCAGTGGAGGATGCATGATCTTCTACTAACTTAAAATGTACGCCATAAAAATGAGGCTTCAAGTGTTTTACTATTTTAAACTCTTCCAGGTGTTGAGTAATTGACTGGACCTAATTGTCAGATAATTTGATAGGGACATAATGATATTAGATTATGCCTAATTTATTATGGATTAAATTGAAGATATCAGCGATTATGGATCAGAAATATCCTAAGCTTATGTGAAGCTTGGGATACGCAGCCTAGCAATTTCATTTAATAATATTTTACTATAATGACATGGGCCCAGAGGATTTGTTGGTTATGTCAGATTAAAAATAGTTGACGTAATGACCTGGGCTCATGGGCTTTGTTGATCTATGTTGAAATTAGTTTTTAACGTTGATCAAATTTTGATTGAATTAATTACTAATTAATGTTATGAATTGCCTTGGCATGTGCTACCAATTGCTCAAGAGTAGCAATGGTTAAGCTTTAGCAGATGCGTCAGAAAAGATGTCTTGAGATGTTTGTCAGTTTGACACTGACCCTGAGGCCATGTGAGTTACCGCAGGGTCTAAAGATTTTAGACCTTCATAAGAATTTATTGTGTTTCACTGGCTAAATGTCACTGAGAAATGAGGCTTTATGGGTAAGATATGGTTAACATTAAATCCTGTAATTTATCTACAACTTTATTATAAAAAACTCAACCATTTATCATTATAGGTTAATAGTTTAAAAAACAAGCTTTTTTTATATAATAGATTACGTTGTATTAAGTCAAGGAATTACTTGGGATCAGAATGATCAGGGCAGTGAGCAATTGTCCAAGTAAACGACAGAAGAATACAGCTTCAAAGTGTCATTTTCAAGGAGTTTATATCTTGATATTGTCACCATCTGGTCTATTGTTTTCATACAATAGGCGTTCAAAACTCCGTTTAATCCCCAAAGAAGAACCAGCTCATCTAAAGTAGGACAAAACTTCAACAAGTGGGGCTTATGGCTAGGACCGCAGATGGTGACCACGTTGAACAGGGGAGCAACCCCAATTAATTATTCAGAACCATTACTTGGCCCAATGGGAATACTGAAATGACTGTGTCACATATTAACTGGAACGATGTACCCATTATTACCTACCCTAACAAACCTATTTCACATTAAGAGCTGGAACGCCTTGAAAATCAGATGGTAAGAGGTTATTAAATGGGATAAGGGCCCATGGACAATAGTAGAAATCTTTTTATTGCCAATGACACAAGATGTCTTGTGGATGAGATATCTAGCTCATTGTCAATTGATTGTAGCTCAAATCTGAAACAATGTAATTGGGATAAAGAATATTGCTCAATAATTAATTGAATTTGTACACCCCACCTCCAGAAATTCTCATATGACAATTGCCCGCCATCACGTGGCCAACACTGAGTTGGTAAACTTTTCACACAACTCCAGCCTGTTGGGCCAAACCTTGAATGAGTGATTGGAAGCTAACTTTGCTGAGATCCATTCTGGTCTGAGGCAAATTTTAATCTGGCCACTTGGGCTAATGATTGGGTAGCAGAATTAGTGCAAGAGCTAAATGACATATTACATCCCATCTTTGACAACTTCTTGGAGGAAAGAGGAGCTATCAAATCTTGGGTTAACAATATCACTCAGACTTCCATTAATGCTTTGGAGTTCATGAGGCTTAACCACAAAGACCAGTAGGCGCAATTAAACCATAATAGTGAATTTTGTGACCAGTATTGATGACTGAGCGCTTAAATTTTGCAAATGAAAGATGATTACACCGAGAAAAGCAACTATTGGCACACACAATTCGAAGGCCAACAGTTGCTGAATAGAAGGATCATGACTTTTTTGATCATTTAAATTGACAAACCAATAATCTTTTTTAGTACTAGATGGTCCCAACCCAAACCAATAATCTTTATGAGGATTTTACCTATATTTATGAGTAGAACTGATAGGCTATGGGGGAGCAACTCCAACCTGTGCCCATAATTAATCAGGGCCTCAAAGCCCCACAGATATTAATAGGCCTTAAAAGCCTTAGGTAAGATAAAAAGGAAAAGAGATTGCAAAAGATGGTATTTTATTAGAATGATCCTCAAGGTACCTATAGGACCTCAATGGATCAGGAAAGGAAGATTTGGAATTAGAAATTCTCAGCATTGTTTGCTGAAAATGATTGAAATAAATATTACAAGGGGATTGGGAGCATCTTCAGCATAATTTACCGGTGCACCAGAAAGGGTAACTTGATCAGGGTGCAATTTCTAAAAGGGATTTTGCTGTGACCCAATTGTTTTGACATCCTTGGCATTAGTTGCCAGTGTTGAATATTTAAATATGATTGGATTATCAGGGCTGATCCCCAATACTTTGGATTGGGATCAACACAAGTTAATGGAGAGCCCAATCCAGCATCTGCCAGTAGGTGGGTCATGACCCCTAGTTGGGGCTTCCCTCAATAAAGGGAGAATCCTGACAAGAACTATATTCTCCATGGAGAAGTTAACCATTTCAAGAAGGCAATTAAGATAAATGATTAAGTGATATCCATCCTGCAACTACAAATTACTTGCATGAATGAGGAGATTGCAAAATTAAAGTAGAAAATTGAAACTGTATCAATTGGTAAAATGAAATCAATGATAAAATCCAAGCTTTTTACGATGGGCGTTGCCATTGTGCCACAAACCACTTGGATGGAAATTTTCCAAATATTATGAGGACAAAGCTTTGAAAATAGCTACTGAAACAGATGCTAGGTCACGTCAATAAATACCTAGCAATATGGTTGCTTTGGCCAACCCAACCACCTCAAACCGTGATACAGTGCCTCAACACCCTAGTATGCCTGGCTTAAGCCAGCAAAAAAGTAATCGTGATAACCATGAATGGGAAAACAAGAATTACAGACTATTGAACCTGCCTGCTTTTAACAAGAATGGAAGTGTAACCACGTTTGTCAAATTCTTTGAAATGGCCATGTATGGGTCCAGTGACCACAAAAAAGCGGCCACTATGACCAACTGCTTAGATGAGTGGAGCATTGAGATAATTATGCCTCAATGGACGAGACCCAGCCTATAACAAAGTCAAAGAGGCTGTAATTTGTGAATTTGGACGTTTAGAACGAATATCAACTAGAAAATCTAAGTTCATGAATAACTGCTTTAAGAAAGGCGGAGTGATTGAGGAATTTGCAAATTGATTCTATTGCAAAGCTCATGTTCTCCTAGGCGCAAATGCTATGGTCAATTTTGACGCTAAGATTGCAATACAACACACAGTACAAACTTACCAAAATTATCAAAAACTTTATTACCTGCTTTTGTGCAAAATCATGTAACATCCGAATTGGTTAGTTATCTGTGCAGATGTTTACAAAATTATGGCCCTACTAATACTGGGTACAGATCAGGACTTGCTGAGTCTGCTGGAAAACACTTCAAAACAATAAGAAGACTGACAGTGATCCGCCTGTAAAAACTGAGCAAACCTCAGATATAAGGGCCCACATTCATTTAATGAGATTACTTTCTATAGCTCCAATCATAAAGGGCACTTTGCTTCCCAATGCCATTAGCATAGTGTCAATGTAGTCCCTTCATATAACGCGCAGGAGGATGGAAAAGAACAAGCACAATAGATGTGGGACGTTCTAAATACCAGAAACACCAGTACCACCTGATCAACAAGAATAAGCAGGACACGGGGCCTTGTTTACTAACAAAGAAAATTCTATTTTAGTATTGAATGAATTTAAATTTAAATTTAAATTTATTGCAGGGAAGGCCAACCATGGGATGGACACTTCCAAAATTGACTCGACTGAGACAACACTTAGTAACAGGGAAGGCACCCCAGAGAAGCGATGCTATCTCTTGTTGCCAGCGGGAATGCCACTTATGGGGAAGGGGAGGGAACGCGTGAAGGGGCCGTAGCCACAATTGAACACGTGTGGAGGAAGGGGTCTGATTTGTTGAACCAAACTGGAAACCAGGAGGATACCTGCTGTCAGCGGCGCAGAGGGAGGTATCCAAACAGACATTCTTGAAAGTGGTCCACCAAACGAGACCAGAATCTGTGGACATCTTCTGGGAGGGTGGGGATGGAGCCTGCGATGGCATCCAAGACAATCGTGTGGATGGTCCACATGGCGATTGCAACCACCAGAGCACGGAGGGAGGGTGGAAGGGGGGAGGCCATTGATGAAGCAAACATATCTCTGGATAGACTGAAGGGATTTGTTTGATTCTGGCCCAGTAAACGTTGAACTTCGCGCCATATCACTTTAGAGGTAGGACACTTCTCCAGGCGGTGGAACAGCGTTCCATACTGGCCAGTCACGACGCAGGATGAGTGTAAAGCGTTAGAGTGCTCAGCTGTATGGTACACCCGCCTCAGGCAGCACCACACATGGGAGCGGATTTGAGGCTGCAACAGAGGATGGTGAGCATATTTCCAGATAGTCTTTTGGGTCTAAATGGAGTAAGGGATGTCCATCATGTCCAGGTAGTCCACCCTGGATAGGACATGGGGCCGTATATGGATCACGCCATCTTGGATGGGTAGCCCCTGTACCTCTTGTGTGAACTGAGGAGAGGGGCGGCCCCTTCGGGTTGTATGTCCACTAATATGAATTCTCCACTCAGTGCTCGCATGGAGAGTAGGATTTGTTTGTAGTGGGTTTTAGTACCGTGAGGACCTGTGGCCGATGGGTGTGAAGCCAGGTATTTCATCAGGGAGTGGGGGTTCGATGGATTGTTGAGTCCCAAGGCGCGGGAGAAGTTGGAGCAGCCTGCGCGGGACCAGTGTTGGGAGGGGAGTGTAGGAGCGGTGACGGCCACAATCCAGGTACCCAAGATCTTGGCCGCATGGGCTCTGAAGTCAAGCAGGCCCATGCCACCATGCTGATGAGGGCCAACCATGTCTTCTAACTGTACTGGTGGAGGGTGGCCTGACCATAGCCATCCTTGCAGCAGGGCATGCAAGGATTTGAAGAAGCTTGGGGAGAAGGGGATGGCGTGGGCTCCAAACCAGACTTTGGAGAGGAGCATAGAGTTAGCCAAAACGACCCTGCCAGTAAGGGACGTAGGGTGGGCTCTGAGGGAGGCGATGCGCTTTGTCACGTTGTCTAGAATATGACTCTCCATTACTGCTGATGCATATCCGCCTGCCTCCACCCACACGCCTAGATGGCGGACTGGCCCTATGGTAGGGCGTGGCACAAAGGGGAGCACCAGTGGGGCGGTGTGGGGTGAGCTGGGAGGGCGAGCGCGTTTGTGAGCAGTTGGGCCGGGCTGGGCACTGGTTGCAGGGTCCCAGCAGTTTTGATATCGACCAAGGAGGATGATTTCGGTTTTGAGGCATTCAGTGCAGCGTTACTTACCTGGGAATACTCCTGGATGAGAGCTTCAAGTGCGCGTGCACCTTTATCATTAGACACCCCCACCACAAAGTCATCTGCAAACGCCATCATCTTGACTGGGGCTTGGCCTGGCACATGTACCCCGTTGAGCTGGACAAACACGTTTCAAAGTAGTGGGTCAAGGCTGAAGTTGTATAAGAGTGGGATAAGGGGGTCCCCTTGTTGCAAGCCCCTTTGAGGGCGGACTACTTCTGTTAGGAAGCCAGGGCCACGTACTGCCATTGTTGCAGATTCCGTGAGCAGAATCACCCAGTTGATGAAGCGAGGGGGTAAGCGGAATTGATGGAGGCAGGCCCTGAGGTATTCCCAGTTTACTCTATCATAGGCCTTCTGTGGTCCAAGAATGCAAGTGCCCCAGAGGCTGTGGACTGGCACGCGTTGGCCACAGAGTGCACGTTGTCCCAAATCGACCTTCTGGGTATGAAACCAAATTGTTCTGGGGAGATGGTGGCAAATGCTACAATCCCTAAACGGTTAGCCATAATTTTTGTTATAATTTTTGTATCCATGTTAGTTAAAGAAATGGGGCGCCAGTTGGCTAAGTCTAGCTTGTCCCCTTTCTTGAAGAGTGTGACGGTGAAGGCCTCTTGTCCTCCTGGCAGGAGGCACGTTTCCAAAAGGCTCTGGTTAAGTGAGGCCAACAGTAGTGGGGATATATATTTGAAGTACTTTTTGTAGAATTCATATGGAATGCCATCCGGGCCTGGGCATTTTTGGTTTGGTGCACCGCGAATGGCTGTCCATAATTCGTTTGGAGTAATCAAATTCATTATTTATAGGTATCAGGAAATGGTGCAGATGTGGGCTCAGTCAAGAAATTCTGCCACTTTGGCTGGCTGAATTGGATTGGATTGGTACAACTCAGAGTAATTATTTTGTATTTCGATTACCACTTTGGCTGGCATATCTGCAATGGAATCATCCGATCTTCACACCTGTGTGCAGGCCACGCTCTGGCATGGTGCAAATTTTTTTTTAAAAAATTATGCAGTGCACTTGTCGCCTTTTGTGATGCGTTTGGCCCTGTACTGAACACAAACCCAATGTTTGTGTTGCCTTTCGAGTGCATTGAGGTGGGCGGCTGCCTCCACCCACTTCCAGCCCCATGCAGAGCTGTATCCTGTAGCCAGGATGTTGGACTCCAGGTGTGCCAACTCTGCCAGAGCGCGTGAAATGACAGCCAATGTGGCTCGTGAGCGTCTGGAGGAGAGGTGGCGAGATTGGCGGATGGTATCTTTTTTGAAAGTTGCCCATGTGGAAATGGGGTCCATGCAAAACGGTGTAACAAACTCTTTTGCCAAAGTTGCTAATTCCACCCACATGGAAAATCCTGGTGACGCGAGCTCAGAGGGGCAGATTTTGCACCAATGTGGGGCCTTAGCAGCTGTGACAGGTAGTTGGTAGGTTATCAAGACCAGTCGATGGTTGGATAATTCCATTTTTGTTTTTTATAAGTGGGATATGTGGGGTTGGAATTTTGCTGGTGTAAGGATAAGGTCGATGCAGGACATGGACCTTAATTGGCCATTGTGGACGTGGGGGCACATCATATTCTCGAGCAGCAGGGCTTGCCACGGCAGTGCATTCATTAACCCAAGGGTGGCTTTTAGAATGCGTAGTTCTATGTGACCCTGTGGGGCGTTGGGTGAGGGCGGCCACCAGTCCATTGGTGTGTTTAGCCAACAGTCCATGTCACCAACTACAAAAGGGTCTGAGGGTAGCAGGAGGGATTTGACTGATGAGAAAAATTCCCGACGCTCTTGTGCACCATTTGGGGCATAGATGTTGACAATAGCATGTACCACGTCAGCCCATGAAAAAGTGACAATGAGGACTCAGCTATTGAGGAAGGTTTCTGACAATAAAAATTTGAAAAAATTATTTTTCTGAATTAGCACCTCACAGTGCTTTGACCAAAAGGATAGGGATGGGAGGAGCATTGTTTTCCAAGCCTCCTCGGAACCTTGCAGGCAGTGGGACTCCTGAATGGCCAGGATATCCACGGGTAAGTTTTATTGTAAGAAACTCAGTTTCCTAGCCCAGGACAGGGAGGCCTTGAGTCTGGCAGAATTCAACGTCCCTTAAGTGAAGGTTTCCCCCATTGCACCTTAGGTGCGAGGGGTGGGCACCTGGGCCCACTAGCCTCCTCTAGATCCTCATGGGCCTTCATGGCAGCGCGGGTGTTTGCAGCAACACTATCAGTATTTTTGTTAATTTTTGCAGAAAGGTTTACATTGGCTTTTGCCTTTGCTTTTTGTTTCCCTGACGTCGGACAATTTTTTTGCGGTGCAGATGAGTTCAGTGCACCATTGAGTGGGGCGAAAAAAAATTTTCAGGTAGGTTGAAGGCCAAGTCAGTTTCACCGGAGCTTGGTTGCAAAGATTGGGAGAATTTGAGTCACCCATCAGATCCTCAGATCGGGTGGCCCAATTGGTATGGGATTCCCAATCTGATTGGTTGATGGATTCCCAATTTGCTTCCGCCATGAAGGTTTCAATGTCCTCCTGGCATTGGGAGTGTGGGATAGTGGTGGTGACTTTGACCACTTCCTTGTCCGTGGCCCTGCAGGCCTGCTTTGCCTTCTTCCGCTCTTGCGGGGAAATAGGCTTTACCAGTAGCAAGCAGCCTTGTGCTCCCCACAGGAAAGCCTCTTTGGTGCTTACAGATGGTTTGTAGTGCGCCTCTCCGCTGGCCATGGCCGCTGAGGGGTGCTCTTGGAATGTGACGCCCTCCTTGGTGGGGCATGCGTGTGCCTTATGGCTGAACACGTCACAGTGGGTGCAGATGGGGGGCATGCTGTCCACGGTTACCTGGAAAGGGTGGGTGGTATGCCCCTCAATAAAAATATAAGTGGAGTGCGGGATCTGGGCTAGGTCCTTTGCAATCTCCTCAGTTGGGGTCAGAATCGCGATGGCTTTGCTGGTGCACAGGTGTGGCATCAGCGTAAAGTGTTGCATTTCAAAAGATTGTATTTCGCCGTAGATGGCGAAGCCATCTTTCAGGTGTTGCTCTAAGATGTCACGTTTTACCATAGTAGGCAAGAAGTCGAATGTGAGGATAATTTAGTTGGATTTTTTCCATCTAGTGCATTTTGTTTTGATGACCCGTTGCCCTTCGGGGAGGTTATTCACTACGCGCACCACAGCAGCCTCATCTGCTGCCTCCTTGTTTTCAAAACCTAGGTCCAGCCAATCATGTGACATGGAATGAGGTGCAACATACACCGCGGTTAGGAAAAAAGTGTGCACATCCCCACAAAATTTTTCCCATAAAGCTGTTTGTTGGTTGTCCAGAAACACGCAGACTCCATATTCCACCAACGAAAGTGGCTGGGAGCGCGGCGTATTGATGTACTGGTTGCATCGTGCTTGCCAAGTGAGGATTTCTGGGGAAATAGTGACCGCTGGTTTTTTGAATTTTTTTTCTATTCCGCCAGTTTCTCCAGGGCGTTTTTGAACGTTTGAGGCCGCGGGCCTCCCACCTGCTCCTCTTACCTTACTTGCCCAACTGCTCCCTGACATGGGCGCTGACTAATCTCCTCTATGAGATTTATCAAACTAGATTCAGACTTGAATTGAATGGGTTGCAAAAGTGATTGCAACGAGAGATAAAAGTGTTTAGTATCAAATGAAGATTCTATGAATGTACATGCAGTAACTCTCTCTCAGAGTAAGGTTGCCATACCTGAAGCCACTGAAGTAGTTGCTAAACCATATGTGCAACAGATACTTGAGAATATTTTGGCTAAAGGGCCAAGCAATGCAGCATTTGCCCCAAGCTTGAAAGGGGTCAATATAGTTATGTCAATCTACACAATAATTAATGAATGTCCTAGTAATAGAAATACTCTGAAGAACACTCTTAATCTTTAAATTTTTCTCATATTCACTTGCTAAACTCTATTGATTCTTATTACTCTTAGTGCACTTACGTGGATATTCTGGTCAGCAAGTTCAAAGTAGTAGCTATTGTTGATAGTGGAGCACCTGTAAACATTTTCTCCATGAAGTTGGCCAAAAAATTGAAAACTGCTCCAGACATTGACCACAATCGGGAATATGGGACCAAGGGCCCCAACAATACTCAGGTTGAAGGAGCTTAAAGCGCCTTGCCACTGCGATTTGGAGCGTTGGTAGTGGCTGCACCTGCAATAGTGCTTTCTAACATCAATTATGACATACTTCTCAGAACTAGTGTTCTAAGGACCTAAGGGATCTAATGCAATTTTAAAAGAAAACATCTTGATGAGATTGGACCAATCACTTCTGATTTATTACTCTCATGAAAATATAGAGCCCACTAGCCATCACAAAAACTTCATTAATATATCTTATGCTGATTTGATAATGCTAGTAGGATAACTAGTAGGGAAATTGAAGTCACCCCATGTCAACTGCCATAAACAAAAATCAAGGAATACCTCTACATGTGGATAAGGATGCAAAAACAGCTCCAAGCCATCAACTGGTTATGAGGACTGGGACTACGCTGGATATTCCAGAAGAAATACATGGGGATTTTGTACCCTCTTGGAATCATTCTCATATAGAACCTAGTGTAGCGCCTGGAATACTTATAATAGGGCATGTGAAAAATTGATGTCTTATTAGCAAATTTGACCAGCTGAATTATGAAAGTCAAGAAATATCAAGTTTTGCATTCATGCATCTGATTCTGAGGGATGAGTTAAAGCAGCTGTCAAATTTGGTAATTTATCCAAGTTTAGTTTATTAACTGAGAGCTTTGGGGCATACTTTAATTCTCCAAGAGTCATTTACTGGATTATCAGAACAACAGAAGGATAAAGAACTGGATTCTTTTGAATGATACTCCAAAATTTTCAAAAAGATGACTAAAATTTAGATTGTATGAGGGGTACAGCATTTCGTTGTCACTGGAGACCATGTGTCTATTAGAATGAGGCCAATCTGGTACCCCCAGGCTAGTGATGAAGTAGTTGGAGAAGAGCTAGACAAGTTGCTATAAAGTGGAATGATTGTGCCCCCAGAAGATCTTGATGGATTATGGCACAAATTTTTACTGCCCAGATGGTGCAACGGTTAAACAAGTTGATGTTCATCAAGGGAGTGTTGTCAACACAATACCATACTGAGACTAATGGTATGGTAGAATGAGTGAATGGCACTATAGTTGGAATATTACGCAAAAACGTAGCTGCAGTGCCTTTGCAATGGGCTACTTCCATTAGTGCTATTAAATGCGTACAATATTGGACACACAGCAGTATGGGCCACTCTCCACTTTAACTTTTGTATGGTAGACAGCCCGCTCTACATCCATTAAAAATACTCAGTACTTAATTCAACTGAGGCAACTGGCCCAAAAAATCATTTTGTGCAACTAGTGATGACCTTAATCAAGTTGTAATCTGAAGCCTATCAGAACATGATTAGTCAAAAAACTAGTCAGAAGAGCTATGACAATGCTAAATGAGCTACGGTGTCTAAGTTCAAGGAAGAAGGCTTAGTAGTATATTGTGACACTCATAGCGCAGGGCGCGCGCACAAGCTGGCCTTGCTTTGGAAAGGTCTATTATCATATTGGATAAATCATCCAAAAGATGTATATACCATTAAGGATCAAGGCGGCTAGGTTGTGAATTGAGTACACGCTAAGTTTCTTCATTTTTATCTTAAAGAATATTAGCAAAAAAATAAAAAATATTAAAATAAATAAAAATAAAAATAATTAATTTAAACATAAAATAATAAAATAAAAAGAATGATAAACAATAATAAAATAAAATATGAAAACAGATTGCATACACAAAAAAAACAATAACAATTAAGAACTTAAAAATTTAATTCATAGATTCTGAGGCCTCATTGCCACTGGGGCTGGATAACCCTTCTTTGGGAGGGGGAGGAGAGTGAGATCAAACTGGGGAAGCCTATAGAAGTATAGGAGAGAAGTGAATCTCATACCAGTCTCAGCTATCAAAACCCTGTCAGAAATGGACCAAACCCAAAAAGGCTTAGCACCAGGCATGCTGGCTGGTTAGCTTAAAAAAGGCTATCAAACTAGAGGAAATGATCATTGGAAGGGACTTTGGAACAATCGAGAGAGGTTTGACTCTGGAGAAAATGCCATAGAAAGGAAGATACAATCAGCAAGAAAACTTTCAAGACAAGGGTAAATCAAGGGAAGGAACACTTTTGTGCAAAACATCTTTGAATGGGCCTCATCTAAAACCCTGTGCATTTCAGGCACAGTCTTGGTGGAAAGTGAGTAAGGAAGGAAGCAAATGCACGCGCCTAAAAAAGCCATCTGTGGGATATATTTTTTGGATGCCCATTTGCCAGGATTTTTTTCAAAGGGCTCAGTATAATACTAGGATGCACTGATCTTTTATAACCCAAGTTTTGAGGCCCAATGGGACGTGTATATCAGTATGTACTGCAGTGGGTTTGCACTAAAGCCTAGCTACCAAGTTAGCAAAAATAAGAGCCTGATTAGCCTCAAAAATATCTAATGAGGCAACCTCAGGCTTAGAGGCAAGGCAGATGACAAGTAAGCTTCTACAAGATCTGACATCAAATAAAGTTCAAAACCTGATGAATCCACACTGCCCGCATGTAGGGAATAAATAAGACTGGAGGAAGAGAAGACTTGAAAAAGTGAGAACAAGAAGTTGGGAAGAAGATACCATCAGAAGCAAATTGATTCCAGATGAGGGTTTCTTTGGGATGGCCAGCTTCAGAAGACTGAAGAGCTAAGGAGACGGTTAAAGGAGGATCCCACTAAACCAATCAGGATGTTCTTTGGGCAGAACTTGAAGCCAAGGGGGCCTATTTAGGTTCATTGAAAATTGCTGAAGTTGCAGTGTGACGTGAAGCTGAACTCTCAGGTACCTTTGAAGAGTAGCTGGTTGAACCACCTTGAGAGATTAAAGGCAACACACCTGAGTTGACCATAGCATGCTTCATGGAAGTGCTCAAATCTAAGAAGGCTCATTTGTCTGAGGCCAAAAGGCTACTGGAATAGCGCTCATATTTCAAAGATCATGAGAAGTTGGACATTGTGACCCAGAAAGAAGGGTACCTGCCGCTTTTATCCAGTTAAGGTGGGGAAGTGTTGAGTAGTTGACAGGACCTAATTGTTGGATAATTTGATAATAACATAATAATAGAAGCTCATGCCTAATTTATTATGGATTATATTGAAGATATTAGTGATTATGGATCAGATATATCCTAAGCTTATGTGAATCTTAGGATACGCAGACTAGCAATTTCACTTAATAATATTCAACTATGATGACTTAGGCCCAGGGGCTTTGTTGGTTAAGTCAGACTTGATGATAGTCAACTTAATGCCTGGGCTCATGAGCTTTGTTGGTTTATGTCAAAATTAGTCTTTAATGCAAATGAGTTTTCAATCAAATTAATTACTCATTAGTGGTACAAATCTCCTTGGTACATGCTACCAATTTCTTGAGAGGAGCAATGGTTCAGCCATTTGCAGAAGCGTCAGAAAAGTTGTCTTAAGATGTTTGTCAGTTTGACACTGACCCTGAGACCATGTAAGTTATCGCAGAGCTTAAGATTATAGACCCTCAGAAGAATTTATTATGTTTAACTAGCTAAATGCCACTGAGAAATGAGGTGCATGTGTAAGATATAGTTAACATAAAACCCTTTAATTTTATTTAAGCTTATAATAAAAAACCCAACCATTTATCACTATAAGTTAATAGTTTAATAACAAGGTTTTGTATTTAGAACTTTTTCGTTGTATTAAGATGATGAATTACTTGGGATCAGAAGGATCAAGGAAGCGAGCCATTGTCTGAGTAAACAACAGAAGTATACAGTTTGAAGTGTCATTTCCAAGGAGCTTATATCTTAAATACTGTAACTATCTGGTCTATTGTCTTTATACAATAGGCGCTCAAAACTTTGACTTATCCCCAAAGAAGAACCATCCCATCTGTAGTAGGCCAAAACTTCAACACCATACATTTACTCTCAATGACCAAGTAGATCTTCTCTGATTTGTTGAAAACTTTTGAGTAGTACTTGATTGGGTGATCCACCCCATCTTTGTCCAACTGTGCCAAGATCGCGCCAAGTCCTACATCACTGGCGTCAGTATATAGGTAGAATGTCTTGCTGAAGTCTGGATAGGCTAAGATCTGTGTCTCTACCAATTGTGCCTTTAATTTCTCGGAGACCTTCTATTTTCCAGGGCCCACTCAAACTTTTTCCTTAGTAAGTATGTAAATGAGGGGCACTTCCAAGTCTGCAAAATATGGGATGAACTGCCAGTAGTATCCCACCATTCCAAGGAACACCTTGGTAACATAATTTTCATTGGTGGCTCCATTGCCACGATGGCGTTCACCTTCCCACATTGAGGTGTGACCCCATTAGGAGTAATTTTGTGCCTTAGAAACTCTAGCTTTTTTTCTGAAGAAGGTCTTTTCTTTATTCCAACTTTCTGTTATACATGCGAAGTTGTGTAAAGACCTCATGGAGGTGCTTCAGACACATTTGTAACATATGGCTGTATACTGTGATGTCGTCAAAGTATATCAGCACACTTGATAACTTGAGATCACTATAAATGCGATCCATAAAACGCTGGAAGGTATCAGGGGCGTTGCAGAGCCCCTGTGGTACCTTCATGGTCTTAAACAACCCTTGACTACTGATCATAAAGCATTTCTCCTGATCCTCTGGCGAGAGCTCCATCTGCCAGTAGCCACTGTCTAGAAACATCACCAAAAAGCATTTTGAGCCACCAAGGCGTTTCAAAGTGTCATCAATGCGCGGTAGCATGTATTAGCCCTTCTTAATTATCTAATTTAGGGTGCGGTGGTCTATGACTACTCTATGAGTTTCTTTCTTTTTGCGCACCATCAACAAAGAAGATGACTATGAGATCTTCAATGGTCTGATTAGCCCTGCTTTGGCCAGTTGGTTAATTTATTTGTGCAATAATTGCGTCCTCTGATTTGGAGAGGCGGTAGGGTTTATATTTGAACAGTATAGTGGAACTGGTATCCATTTTCTGGACCTCGCCCTTGCATGTCAATAATCGTTGGAGCCATAATGAAATGTCGCTAAAATCATCTAAAAGTTCACCAGGCTCCTTCTACTAGTTAGGGGTTACATCACCAAGCCCAAACTCGTTGAAATCCCCTAATGCATGGACATATTTAATCTCTTGGAAACTGGCCAGTTGGGTTAGTGCAACAACTTGTCCTTTAGAAACACTGATTGATTGACTATGATGTTCCCCAAAACGATGTTCAACTCTCCAGAGTAGATTGTATCATAAAACCCTGATAGTACTCTGAGTTCCTGTTTGCAGATTTCATCATGTGTGTATGAAGCTAATATGGTATCAGGCGGAATCTTCACACTAATTGACAGAGTCATCCTGCGTTGATCCCCCTGGTTAAATCTCTATAGTTTCGCTAGCATTCAGTGGGAGCCCATCCTCTGTGCTAACGGTAGGCGTTAACTGCTTAACACCTTTCTCAGTCAAGGCTTAGTGTATGGTGTAGATGGATTGGTCCATTTCAACCAAGCACATACATCGTTTCCACCATTTGACATCATCATCCTTAAAGCCAGCGGAAGCTGATAGCTCAAGATGATCATAGTATTAGTGATTAAATTAATCTTCACCCTAAACACTATGAGAAACTGCGTCCCATATTAAAAAGTCATAGTGGTCATTGCCTAAAACCACTGCCAGTGCCATCAGGACCATGCGCTCAAGGCATGAAAGTAACGCAGAATAAGCTCCTAGAGCATGGGTAACGTTGGGTCCTGCGGTGCAGTACTTCATGTTGTAGTCAATATTGTACATAAACTTCAGTTTCTTCAAGAGTTTAGATGAGATGATGTTATAATGGAGCCCAATGTCCAGTACTGATAAAACGCCCACCATTTGGAGGATAGTCACATATTTGTTATGCTCTTGCCTAAAGGGTTTCCAGTGGGCAGCATATCAATAGCAGACTCCTCAAACTGTCTAAGGCACGCACAAATCTATTAACCTTGAAAGTTATTTTCCATCTGATGCCAAATTATTGAAGGTAGCTATAACTAACTACTCCTAATTTAACTGAATTGATGAATTAGGTAAGTTGATTTGCTTTCGCCAGATAGTTATTGCTCAATGTAAGTTCACTAGTTCTGAGGACTCTCAATATAGCAGGCACAGCTACTGCTCTAGTAGCCTTAACACATGGTATCCTGCGCTAGCCAAATCATCATCTTTGTTCTCAACTTCACTATCAATTTGGAGATCCACCCAGTTCACTGCGTTGGGGTATTATAAAATTGGCAGCATATTTAATATACGCCGTAAGGTTTGCACAGGGTTAAGCCCACTGAGAAACAGATGGACGATATGGAGATCACCAGACATTGAAGAAAACTTAGTAAATTTAATAAAACATATAACAATAGTTTTGATGACATCACTTTAATATTTTGAATATATATAGCAGATTCCTTCTGCTTGCAATCTTCCTTTTTCTCCCAAGATCCTCCTCCTTTAGTCTTCTCATCACACTTATATATCCATGACTTTGGTCATTATGACCCTTTTCCTTAGGCTATTCAATCCCATCATATTCTAAATAGTTTATCCTCACAACTGAGAGGCTCCTGCAGAAACCATTATTCTTGTATTTGCCATCGCCTTATCACCTTATTTCAAGGCAATCTAATAGATATTCTTTTAAATTTGATATAGCCTTATTGCCTTAATTTGAGGCGATCAAATAAATATTATTTTCTTACTCAACTTTGGCCAAAATTAACTAATCTGCCGCAACTATTTTGGGACTTATTGTCCAGTCATATCAATATCTCAACATTACCCTTTGACTGGACAATAAGTCTATATTGCTTATAGCCAAAAGGAACTTTGCGTGTACTTAATTAAAAATTTAACCATTTACAGGATCCTTGATTGTGTAGGAATCTACGCCCATTTGCTCTATTATTTCAAACAATCCAATCCAAATATTGACCAGTTTATGCTTCCTTCCAAACCCATGATGGTCATAAAGTAAAACAAGCTTACTTTTCTGAACTTCCCTAGTCTTCCAAATCTTAACTGATTGGAAGACTGAATCTTTAGCTTTTTGGCCAATATGAAAGAGTATACTTTAGTTTCAGTTTGATCAAAGTGCTTTCAGGTTAGTTAAGTAATGTTGTGGATTGCCTTAAATAGTATCTTCTACGCAGGCATAGAGCAGTGCAGGTATAGCTGGGTGTCGTACATATAGTGATTGGAAGGGACTTTTCCCCATGGCGGGGTGGTAACTAATGTTGTAGGCAAAGATGGCGGTAGAAAGGAGAGAACTTCAATCCAAAGGATGATCCGCTACCAACTTTTGGAAAATATTATTAAGGCCCCAATACCCCGTTCAACCATACCATTGGATTCAGGGTGATATAGGGCCATCAGAACACCACATATGGCCATTAGCTCGTTTAGTTTCAGCAGAATATGAGAGGTGAAGTTGGTTCCATTATCAGTAGGAACAAACTGAGGACAGCCATGTTGCTGTATGATACATTCCATTATGAACTTGGTCACTATGACCGCCCCCATATCCCAGATTGGCCGTGTTTCAACCTACCTAGTCAAGTGGCCAATTGCCACCAATATGTATTTGTAACGGTCCACTACTGTCAGAAGGGGCCCCACAATGTCAATGGAAACTGTATGACAAGAAAAATGTGGTTTCACTAACTGATAAGAGGTTTTTGGTGGAATGGCTTTTACACTTGACACTGGTGATAGCAGGAATTTGTCTTAAACATGTCAAAGTTCATGCTCTCCCACAAGTAACGAGGGCACAATAATTCTAATGTCTTGTGCACACCACCATGCCCAACTGCCTTATTAACGCTCATAATAAATTCAGCCATTCTGAGGGTCTCAGGAAGCTTACAATAGATCCTTCAGTACGTTTAACAACTCACCATTCCATTATATGTATTAGCTTGCATCTCATTTAATGCCTTTATAACTTGAAATGGTTCATCATTGTACCTTCTGCTAAGAATTTTTTCATACATTACATTGCTTAGATCCGTCATTAAGGCAATTGTTGGTAACCTTGATAAACAATCTGCATTCTGGTATTTTGCTCCAGGTTGGTAAGTAATTAGAAATTGTAAGACTTTAGTTTGAGAACCCAAAGTACTAGCCGCCCTACAGGCTCTCTGAGATTCTGCAACCAACGTAATGAAGAATTATCTGTTACTAATTAAGCTTCATCCATGCAAGTATACCCTAAATTGCTTGAAGTGTAGATCATCGCTAAGCACTCCAAATTGGTCATGGCATAATTGCGTTCATGGCAGTTCAGGCTCTGACTGCAGTATGCGACAGGGTGCTCCTCCACTTCATCGTCCTTTTGGGATAGAACCGCCCCAACAGCGAAAGAGAAGCGTCCATTTGAACGATAAATTCTTTATTAAAATTTGGGTAGCATAACACAGGCGCACTGTTTAATGCCATACAAAGTGTGTCAAAGGAGCATTGTCAGCGTTACATCCATTCAAAAATGTCATCCTTTTTAAGTAACTATAATAGCGGGTCCCAATATAGCTGAAATTGTGGATGAAGCGCTGATAGTAACCAACCATTCCCAAAAATACCTGTATGTCACGCTTACTGTTTGCAGAGTTATTTTCTGGATTGCCGGAACCTTGGCTGTCTGAGATTTAGCCTCTTTACATCTACCACAAACACTAGGTATTCCAGCTGGTATTCAAAGACGTGGCATTACAGAATTTAATCTTGATGTTGCCTCATCCAGCCGGCGGAATACCTCCTCCAGATGGTTAAGATACTCAGAAAACGTTTGCGAAAAGACATTGGTAAAAATCAAGGTACATTAGAATGCATGACAGCTTCAGGTCGCCAAGAATAGTGTCCATAGCCAGTTGGAACTTATCTGGGGCTAACAAATCCCTTGAGGCATACGTTTCTTAGAAGAGCCCCTTGGATATAATTATAATGCATTTCTCCTGTTCCGCTGCAGGAAACTCTTTTTATAGCACTAGTGGTACCCAAACTAAAAAAGGGAGCCACCACGCATCTTATACTGCAAATGGGCCAAAAAAAGGTATTATCATAAATAAAAAATTCCTAATATGGCACTTCAGCTAACAGTCTAGAAAGCCATATCAGAAGGTGTGGAAGAGTTGGGGATTTTTTTCAGTGCCCACTTTAGCTGGCGGACCATGACAGACAACATCAGGGTATGAGAATCAGCAACATGTGGCATAAGGAGGTATAATTGTGGGTTTCTTCATTGTGAGGCTGGCAGTGTTTATTAACTCAACGTATTTCTTTTAGTACTAGATGGTCCCAACCCAAGGGGGGGATTCATCGATGTTTATTGAATTACGCCTGGGCTCCTAAGAGCCTGAGGTGAGGAAGGGGAGGGAGGAGGCATCGAGAAAGGGAGGGGGGTTTGCGCGCCAGAGCCGTGCTGCAGTGAAAACTGAGCGGGGGAGGGTTGGCGACATAGTGCAGACCTTCAGGGCCATCTCAAAGTGTACCTGAAAGTGGGTGATCATGTGTGGAAGGGTCCACACCTGCTGGTCAAAGGCAGCACGAAGGAAAGAGTTATGGATGGTCCAGATGGCTGTGGCATAGGCGAGGACACGGAGGGGTCGGTGGCAACCAGGCAATGTCTGCTCAAACATGAGGTATTGCACAGGGTGTCCAGACCAGGGCTGAGCATGGAGGAGCGCGCGGGCCTTTGGCCAAAATGCGGCGACACCTGGACAGGTGAAAAAACGATGGAGGTGGGAGTCAATAGGCTCCACACAGCGGGGAAGCTTTGGTGCTGGAAGGTAGGGCCAGAACGGTCCCCTGTCCTGTATGAACAGTGGAGCACCCTCCATAAGGTGTTGGACACCTTTGCTGACAGGATGGGGTGATAGACGTCCTTCCACAATTCCTTAGGTCAAATCTCACGGAGGGAGGGAGGAGCTCAAGGAGTCTTGGGCGGATGGGAGGACGATCTTGGGGGTTGAGGCGAGTTGTGACAACTTGTCCATTGTGCACAATTGCATGGCGACGTGGGCTGAGGCCAGGGCCTTCCCTTCTGTATGGGAAGGCATGGTGGATCCGCGCGCCTACTCGTTTCAGGGCAAGGAGAGCCTGGTTCCAGTAGGGGGATGAGGATGGTTTTAGGCGATGGCCTGAGTGGTTTGTGAGCCACTCCCCTAATGAGGTCAGAGATGCTCTAGGAAGACCCAGAGCTGCTGACACTGACTGGCGGAGGGCGGGCGCCCATTGGGGCATGGGGGTCGCGTCCCAGCAGACAATCGGCCATAGGAACTTCAGGAAGATTGTGGTGGCGTGGGATCGCGTGTCCAGAAGTCCTAGGCCCCCTTCATTGCAGGGTCGGGTAAATGGTTGAGAGGGCCATTGGTGGATGGTTTGAGCCCCAGATCCAACAGCGGAGGAGTACATTGAGCCGCGTATAAAAGGCATCTGTGAATGGGCAGACGTGCGCTAGGAACCAGACTTTGGAGAGGAGGAACACATTGGCCATCAGAGCTCAACCCTGGGGGGTGATGTGCCGCCGGTTCCAGCTGCCAATCCTGGAGTTAACTGCTGTGAGGAGCAAGTCCTCATTGTCTTTTAGCGCAACTCCTTGTTGGTTGGTGAGAACGCCCAGGTGACGGAAGGTACCGCGCACAGGTTCATTACCAAATGGTGGGGGGAAGGTGGGGGAGCCGACCTGTACAACTGTTGTCTTGGAGGTGTCAACCATGGCGTTGGACGCCTTGGTGTACCTCTCAATGGTCACAGCAGCGAGGGCAACATCCCCAGGGCAGCCAAATGCAATGGCAGTGTCATCTGCAAATGCCATGGTGCGTGTGGGGGCTTTACCTGGGACCAGAATCCCTGTTAGCTTGTCCTGTAAGGAGGCCAAGAGGGGGTCAAGGGTGATGTTAAAAAGGATAGGGCTCAGGGGGTCCCCTTGCCGGAGACCATGTCCAACTGGTACTGCCACTGTAAAACCCATTGGCGCCAGGACTCTGGTGTGGAGCTGGTCATAGAGCGCTGATATCCAGCGCCTAGCTGCGGGTGGGAGATGGAAGCGGGCCAGGGAAGCATCAATATACTTCAGGCTACCCGATCATATGCTTTCTCCATATCCAGGAGAGCCACAAAGCCATTCACCTTACGAGAGTTAGCAGTCAAAGTCACGTGAAGGTCATTATAGTTGTCCCATAACGACCTCCCGGATTAAAACCGTACTGGGATGGGGAGAGGCGAGGTGACACCCATTTGTTGATGCGGTTGGCCAGAAGCTTCGTGAAGAGCTTGTGGTCTGTGTTAATCAACGCTATGGGGCGCCAGTTCGCCAGGTTCTCACGGTCTGACTTCTTGTGAATGAGGGTCGTGATTGAGCCTCTGGAGTCGGGGAGGACCTCGCCATTTACCAAGAGTGCAGCGAAGAGGTCGCGGAGGGTTCTGGCTATCACTGCAGGTTCCAGAAGGTACACCTCAAAGGGTATTCCGTCTGGGCCTGGGGCTTTAAGCCGTGGGGATTTCAGAAGGGTTTCCATCACCTCCTGGATGGAAATAGGCGCCAGTAGAGCCTCATCAGCCCGTGGGTCAATGGGCGGCTCTGGAGCCCGCCACAGGAAGTCTTGGATGTCCGATGGGTCCACCTGGGTGGCATGGAAGAGGCTGGAGTAGAAGCGGTGTAGATCCTGCGTGATTTCCTCCTTATCTGAAGTGGTTGTAGTGCCAATCTTCAGTGCAGTAATATACTGCGCTGTTGACCGGGCTTTCTGTTTCTGAAAGAAGAAGCGGGTGGGGCGTTCCCATTGAGCATAGTAACGAGATGTTGTAAAGTTTGCTGCCCGTTCTTCCTGCAGTGTGAGCTCCAAGAGGAGTGCTTTCTGCGCCGCTTCTCAGTCTTCCAACCATCTGGGAGAGGGCGAAGGCTGGCAGTTTCGCTCTAGATGTCTGATTCTGGCTTCCGACCTTTTGACTCTGGCGCGAGCTGCAGTCATCTGGGCTTTGGCACAGTTGTAAGCAACGCGGGTGATGCCCTCCTTGGTCACCGCCCATTTAGCCTTGTGGTCAAGCAGGTGGTGTGGGGGAGGTGAGAGTCTCCCGGATGGTCATAGACAGCTTCTCCTTAGTGAAGGGGTTGTTGAGAAGAGCTGGGGCAACCCTAGGCCAGAACCTACGCGACGGTCTAAGTGTGGTGGTGAGGACAACGGTGAGTGACCTGTGATCACTCAGATGGTTGTCACGAGAGATGGGAGAGGAGACGCGGCCAATTAGCAGGGGGCCAATCAGTGCCATATCTATGCGTGACGCTAACTGGAAAGCTCCTCCATCATACTAAATCCTAGTCATGCAACCTAGGCCAGACGCGGAGGGTGGAAGCGCATCTATAAAGTCACTCAGGAGAAGGAAATCCTGGAGGCGACTTAATCCAGGGCGTTCCTTTGCTGCAGGGGGGGTAAGAGTCACGGACGCGACTTATGGTTGTGTTGAAATCTCTAAGAGGACTGTATTCCGTGTGAGATTGAGTTAGAGGAGCTCTTCCAAAGCCGATTTTGCTCCTGACCTGCATTAGGCAGGTAGATGCTTGCAGCGAAGAAGGAGAAGTCAGGAGTGGTGAGTTTGGCCAGTATGAGGCGGCCACCTAGATATTGTGAAAAAGAATGGGTTTTAACCCGGGGATTCAAAACAATAAGGGCGGCATGGTTTGTCAGAAGGAGTTGCCTCCAAACTGTTCATTCCATGCAGATTGTTCGTGGGGGAGGATATGGGGCTCCTGGACAGCAGCGATGTCAATTTGTGCTGACCTGAAGTTTCGGAGGAGGCGGGCTCTCACTTAAAGTCCCGCAACCCATTTGCGTTGATGGATTGCAGGGCCAGGGTGCTGCCATGGGGACTCATAGCTGTTCCCCTCCATGTCCTGGGGGGTTGCCAGCGCTTAAACCTGCTGCTGTGAGGCGGCTAGTTTTGAGTCCTTTAGCTTGACTATTAGCTGCAATCCGTGAGGAGCGTCGAGGGTTCTGAGGGAAGGAGAGGGTGGGGGGCGGAGGACCCAGTAAGCCAGCCTAGGATGCTGCCCCGCTCCGTTGCAGGGAAGGACCTGAGGGTGCTCAATGGTGACCTCCGCAGTGTCCCCATTTGATGAGTCTGAGTCCATATTCACTTCCTCCAACACTGCAAAGGATCCGCGCGAAATGGACTGTGGGGTTGGGGTAGGACTCTTTGAGGTGGCACTTCTACCGCAGGCCGCGAGTTGCCAGTCCATGCTGGTGGGCATAGCTCCATTGGGAGCTGAGGGTTGATGCGATAAATCGCTGGTGGAGGTTAGTGGGGGTGCCGCGGAGCCCTGAGTGGGGGTAGCTGACGAGGGGCACCCTGTGGGAGATGCCTTGCGCTTGGTGAGAGAGGGAGTTGAATCTGGGAGATTGGAGGGGGTGCCCATTGGAAGGGGCATGAGCGCGAAGGTATCCCATACCAATAGTGGGGTTAGCTGTTTCAACTGCTAGGCGTAAGGCCTCAGGGGACAGGTCTTGAACGGGAACCCATTGTGTGGGTTGTGGAATTGCTGCTGCAGCCGTGGGATCGTTTTTGGCCTGGTTTAGGCCCCTGGGTGGTGGCTAAGAGGGCTTGTTTTCGAGCTGTGCAGCCACTATACAAGTGTCCAAGGGCGTTACACCATGAACACCGGGGGCGCGCCTGATCAGGGTCGACAAAGAAGATCTCAGGGCATGCCCCAACTACTGCCACACGAGGAATAACCTCAATGTTGCGGGATACAGTGGGGGAGGGGATGAACGACGCCCTAGCAGTGCGAGCTCTTTGAGTGGGAGCATAGTAAGAGGGGACGCTAAAGTCCACTGAAAGAACAGACCCAAACTCCATTAAACCACGATGGAGTGCCAGTTTAAGAGACTCAGGATCAACAGTCGTTGGTAGGTTGGAAAAAGTAACCCATGAAATTTTCTCCAGGTGAGAGCGTGTGTGGGAGATGCGAAGAGATCCGCGTGGAATAATGACCTGGAGGGTGGCAGCATGGTCAGCAAGGGCAGCTTCAGTGAAGCCCACATCGATGTAGTGGCCCTCCACTGATTCATGGATGGTGGTGTTAATTGGAATGTCTCCGCAATCGCTGCAAAGTATGAGAAGTAATCCTCTGTATAGAATTCAACAGGGTTATGCCCATAATAAAGGCGAATTGCGTGGGAGAGGGTTGAGCGAGGTAGAGCTTTTTGCGCTCTAGTTTCGGCCCATTTCTTCTTAACATCAGCAATAAAAGCCACTTCACGGGGGTCAGCTTTGGGTAGCGTTGGTGCCAGAGGTTTTTGCCACGCCCCAGTGGCTCCTTTGGTACGTTTGTGTTTGCTTTGGGCTGCGATCGCGGGTTGAGTGTGAGCTGGTGGTTCAGACAAGTTTGCAGAGTTCCCTTGTTTCTGGAATGTTACAGCAGTTGCTGGCGTCATATTAAATTGAGGGGCGGTTTGTTGAGCCTCGCTAAATTGGGGAGGCCCATCAGATTGGAATTAACTCCAGCCAATTGGGAGGAGGGAGATGTTTCATCACCATCCCAATCTATTTGGGTAAATTCAGCCTGAGTATTTGCTGTGATTTCGTGGGCAAAACTCACTGGCTGATTGGTGAATTGGTCATTTTCAGCATATTGAGATAAAGTGCCGACTTGAGAAGTGCCGATTATGGGGTTTAAATGGGACGGGTGAGATTGGAACTGGTGTGAAGTTCCAAAATCTGAACCATTAAAATCCCCATTGGGAAAAATAGATTGTCCCAATTTGGTGCTTAGTGAACCAGAATGTGCAGCTAATCCAACCTTACATCCGAGGGTTTGGGGCCAGGTGATTGTTGGGCCTCGCTAAATTGGGGAGGCCCATCAGATTGGAATTAACTCCAGCCAATTGGGAGGAGGGCGATGTTTCATCACCATCCCAATCTATTTGGGTAAAAAAAAGCCCAGTATTTGCTGTGATTTCCTGGGCAAAACTCATTGGCTGATTGGTGAATTGGTCGTTTTCAGCATATTGAGATAAAGTGCCAACTTGAGAAGTGCCGATTATGGGGCTTAAATGGGACGGGTGAGATTGGAACTGGTGTGAAGTTCCAAAATCCGAACCATTTGAATCCTCATTGGGAAGAGTAGATTGTCTCAATTTGGTGCTTAGTGAACCAGAATGTGCGGCTAATCCAACCTTACATCTGAGGTTTGGGGGCCAGGTAGCTGGGTATCGCCCCTCATGGAGGGAGCCAGAAACACGGTGTCAGCAATAATAGATGGGGCTGAATTAGCTGACACAATGGGGGAGGTGAATGTCTGGATGGGCTGAGTTGCATTCAACTGAGCAGACGCCATTAAAACAGCGTGGGTGATGGCCTCCTTGGTTGGAGGGGCCCAGCGGGGTTGGTGGGAGGCAGCGCACACAGAGCTGTTAGGCGTGCAGGTTGCAGAAGTGCGATCAGGTGAACTGGCGCTAGTTGGAGTAGCTCCAGGTTGGGGGGTGGTGCCTGCTTTCATGGCTGCTGCTTGAGAGCCGGTGATTCTGGTTGACCCTGAGGTGGGTAACCGAGGGTTGCTTCATTTGGGGGTGGTGCTGGCTCGTTTGGCATAGCCTGCGGGTTCTTTTGCGGGGTTTCCCGCCATATTTGCTAATAGTTTTCGTAAATCTCTTTAGTGGAGCTAAATTTCAGGCTGAATTGATTTTCGAAAAGTGATGCTTAGCAGAAAGAGATTCTATTAACTCAACATATTGAGAAAGCTGATGCTCAGTGAAAGTGATGAGAGCAGGCAAACAAGTGAATGACTTGATGCGCCCACTGCAGGCAAATTGATTTGACAGTAACCAAATATAAAATCCATCACCAAAAAATAACGAGCTCCCTCTAATCAATTTAAAGCATTGTTGATCCTCATTAGGGGATACAAGTCCTTTTTAATAGTACTATTGACTTCCAGTAGTATTTTATCCCAGTTGATATCTTCATTTTTTTACAATGAGGACGGTGAAGCCCAAAGACTCTTTGACACTTCTAGCATCCCTTGCTCCAGTAGCTTCCTGATATCCTTGGTAGCTACTTCTTCATCTACCTTAATTGGCAGATTGGCCAAGACCTAATGGGGATGATCTATAATGTCCAATCGATGGACCGCCCCCTGAGTGCATCACAAACATGATTGTTGACAGAAGAAAATCTTCTTATATTTCAAATAAAGCTATTTCCTGATCCTTTTTCTCTTCCAATAGCCCCTTTAGATTTTCGCATGGTACCAATGCCATTACACCATGATGCTGTTTGACGGATAGACCAAATTCACCCAGTGACCCAAATTCATGAAAATAAAGGATTTACTCAACAGGGGTCAATTGTACACACGCCACTATTTGATGCTGGCGGACTTGCAATGGTAATTTTTGTAGGTTTTTCTAGTAAGACCTTAATCTCTCTGTGTCCTAGCAGTATGATAACTGGAGTCACATGGGGCTCAAGCTGCAACTTGGTAATAAGACCAATAACTTCCCCATAGAGTCCCGGTGGTAATTCCACCTCTAACTCAATGCTTATTATCACTTGATGAGCTGAAGAGTTTAGTATAGACCTGGAAGCTCTAAGGGGCAGCCCTTGACATTTATATGTCTTCTATGGAGGGCCTGGGTCCTCTTTTTTAGTTGATGGTAACAAACTGGGTTCAAACCATCACTATAAGCAAAGTTGACATTTTCTCATATTCACAGGACCCTTTAGCACTCCACTGGAAGTAAAATAAATTAGGATCCTCTGCCTTAAGATCTTGAAGGTCTCATCCATCATATCAACGAGAGCACCAAATTGTTGCATAAAAGCGCTTTTAATTAACAGGTCATAATAACTGTTTGGTAGCATTATGTTCAGAGCTACAACGGCAATTGACCCTGACAGCAAAGGCAGCGCACTATTTGCTCCCTCTGAGACCATTTTATAGCTCCAACGGTCCCATACATCATTTGATGTTCCACATTGGGTTTCAACATCAACTTCGCCATCAACTTAGTAAAATCTATGTTGACTGGGGCACCTTGATCATTTATAGCATGGACTCGCTTTTTTCCCACAAAAATATTACATTAAGTACACTTAGAATAAGAAATTTTGACTGTTTATCCACGTGAACATTTAGTGATTCTCTCTTTACAAGTAATCACATAATTCCCTTACTTACTTTAGGGTATTCTTTAATTATAGCGTCCACTGGAAGGGCGACGTTTACTTATTTCAGGGAAGGTGCATCCGAGGAGGGTCCTGGCTTGTTCAGCAAAATTTGTTTAAAAGCTGGCAGGCGTAAGGTTTTGGCTGGTCCTGGAGTCCTCCTTCCGACGTGGCCTTTGCTTGCACCCATGTCAGTACATTTACCTCTCCATCCAGCTGCTGATATAAGAACTCTTCATCATACTGAGGGGCTTCAGCTAGATATACTTCGTTGGGGTTAGGTGGGACAGTTGGGGTTGGGATAGCGGAGATAGAGGGTCCCATCTCTACTCCGCTCCATTTTTTCCCTGGTAGTACTAATCCTGCTGTATGTAATGGACCCGATGATTGGGGAAGCTTTGTGCAAGGTGCTCAGGGTGATCACAAAAAACAATTTACCCCATAGGGCCCATGTCCTTGGGTATTGTGAGACGGTCCAGGATGATAGTTGGATTGTTGAATGTTGGCATAAGCATGCCCAGATCAAAAGTTGGGCTGCTGTCAGTTGTTGTAAGCAGGTCCAGTCTATGAGTTGAATTGCTATAGGTAACTTTGCTGAGGGCAAGGCATGTAGTTGTAATAAGGCCAGGGGTTACTAGGAAGAATAAAAGCAGGGAGGGATGATTCACCTGAATAAGAAAGTCCGCTGATGGCTACCAAAGATTTTTAATCTGTATTGGGCTAAGTAAAGGTGGCGGATAGATGACGCATAAATTACAATTTTTGAGCAGGGGTACATTGTCATGCAAAACTGAGGCCATGGCGTTGTACAGTTCGTGGTATGGCTTCACCAAAGAGATCATTGCAATTTTCAAATTGGCTTTGGATATAGTCCCTGCCCCAATTAGTATGTGTGGTACCATCATAAATCAGTTAGCAAACTCATTAAGGGCCTCAATACAATGAAACCCATTGGTCAAAAACTTGGCCTTCTGCTGCAACATCTTTGCGGTGCCCTAAACAACCGCAACACAGCCTCCTTCACATCTTGGTATGTAACGGAGCTGCTTGGAAGATAGCAGGTGACTTGATCTGCGCTTCCAACATCCAGGGCGGATGTTAAAAATCTAGCTTTGCGCTAATTTGATACTCCTTCCACTGCAAATTCAAATCATCTGAAGAACCTGTGGATGTTCCGTTGTGGTTGGATGGAGGAAGCTTACCAATAAAGACCTCCTCCTCCCTCTCATAACTGAGAGCCTTTGGAGTGTACTGGGGAAATGGGCAAGGCACATAGATGAATTCTTGATAAGGAGCTGGTTCAGAAGAGCTGGCAGTGCACGGCTTGTCTGCTGCTTTAGGAATAGTGTTGGTCTCTTTAGTGTGCAGTACTTCCATCGCCTGAAAGAATTAGTCCATCGGTGCGTAATCATCCCCAGAGCTGCCATCATGGGTTGAGTATCTCACACGGCCCACAATTTTGGAAAAAGCTCCTCAGTTTGGTATCTGGCCTCATATTCACATAATAAAAACTTTTAAGTGGACCCTTGTTACTATTCCCCTTCCCAATGAGGGTGTTGAGGGTAAAAGGTGTTTTTAATTTCCACTCCACACAATATAAATGTTCAGTAGTGTCATCCATGCAATTAGTAAGTTGCCTGTTTTGTTGTCCAAGGATCCGCATTTGGATGAACGCGTTTTAAGTTTGTATTACGTTGTTACGCTCCTGAAGGAGCTCATCTTGCTTTTAAGCACTGAATCTAAGACAAGTTTGATATCCACATACTCTGCTGGCGCGGAGTGCTGTTAAGATTCACCATCAGTGCAAGCAGATGTGACATAGCCAGAGACTAGAGAATTTATTGCATGGTTGTGCAATAGACCCCCTGTAGTGGGCACCACTGTTAAAAATTGGTGATATCAATATACACCATAAGGGTTTCTTGGGGTTAAGCCCACTGAGCAATGGATGGATGATATGGGATCGCTAATCCTTGAAACAAACTTAATAAAGTAATAAACATAAAGCAATAGCTTTGTAGACACCACTTTGTTTATTTTAATATATAGCAGGTTCCTTCTTTTACTATCTTCCTTTTTTCCCAAAATCCTCCTCCTCTAGTTTCTCTTCACTCTCATATATCCATGACTTTAGTCAATTCTGACCCTTTGGATTAGATTATTATTTTTATTATATAATAATTGCTTATCCTTGTAACCAAGAGGCTCCATCAGGGTTTATTATTAAACTTGTCATTGCCTTATCCCTTATTTCAAGGCGATCTAATAAATATTCTTCATGGGTTAGTATCACCTTATCGCCTTACTTCAAGGATCTAATAAATTATTCTATTACTCAGTTTTGACCAATATTAACAATCTGCTACAACTATTTGGGGCTTATCATACAGTCGTATAAATTTTTCAACATGTGTTATTTTCTTTAGGTGGCGTGTCCTTCTTTTCAGAGGCAAGTAATGAGCAATTTTAGTAGATGTGTCTAAGTTGATGACACTTACTTTAGGTAAACTCTAGAGGAGGTAAACCTTAAGGCGGTTTAGTTACTTATCCTTAGGTTTTCCATCTTTATAGTAGGCGACATAAACTGCCTTATCAACTCATTGAGGGTGACATGTAAATCACATTGTTGGATTTTCGGTTTAGGAAAAGGCTTGTTGGTTCTTTTTTACTGTGAATTCAACAATATGATTGAAGGGCTTTACTCACCACTTATATGAAAATAACAAAAACTAAACAAATAATAAAAGTGTTTAAACTTAAAAGAGGTTTATTAGGCGCCACATGGGGTAAAAAATAGAGTGAGCACTTAATAAAACAATAATAGTATATAAAACATTAAAACTTGACGTTTGAATAGCTTGGGGAATTTCAAATTAGGTAATATGTGATTTTAGCCTATTGAAGCTCAGAAAACTCGCTTCACTTTGGCTAAGCGATGGGTGGGGAATTATGTTTGGCTAAGACGTACCTATGGGGTAACGATTCAATAAATTGCAGCCAATCCCCATTTAATAAAATATATCACCTTGGGGGACCCACCACGCCTATAAAGAGGGTGGTCCCCACATAGGTGCTTGATTGGACCTGGGCATGGGTGGGGAGTACTGTCCAATGGATGCCCCATGGTCCGCTTTGTGGTCAAAATAATATGACTGCTGGGTATTGATTTAGTTGCCTGTAGAGGATTCAAAATCATGTTACCCCGATTTGTGGGGCTTCACAAAAATTCAGCCAGAGTCTTTTGGCCAACAAAATTATTATTATCATTAAGATCAATTTCCTCATTGTTGTGGACTCATAAATGTATGACAGATCCTCTCTATTTAGCCAAGTTTTACCCACAACATTCTTATTATGATTCCTGGGAGGCAAATGTTTGACACCCATTGCCTTATATATAGCTTTATATGTCCCTTGTACATCTAGTAATGCTTCCTAAAGCGCCTCAAGGGACATTGCGCTCTTAACTGCAAAAGTCATATGTATCTTTAGGTTGGGATATATTTCCAGCAAACCCAATAAAACAGTTCTGCAGTTAAGAATTAATTGTTAATGTGGTTCATAATTGTTAGCCTTGAAGTAGCAAGAGTCATTATTTGTGACTGACTCATTCTTGCTCATTTTCATTAGGATAAACTATTGTTTTAAATTCTGGACGTCTTGTTCACTATCAAACTCTGAAAGAAAAATAAATTTCACTTCAGTCCAAAATAGTCTAGGTCATAGCCTCACGCTAATGGTCTTCTATGTCCCATAGCTCATACATCCTTGCACGTGGCAAGCCTTTTGGCGACTGACAGTGCCATCCATTCTGTTCACTTACATTTGGAGGAAACCCAAAATCGTTATTTTTCCAAATATATATGCTATTAAAGTACAGTTTAAAATTGGGATCCTCTTTAACAGGATCGGCGTGCATCATGGTCAGTTGTGTGGAAGTTCTGATCAATTGTGGAACATTTCTTAGAGCGACCCACATAGGTGCCTCCAGTAGAGTTAAAGATCAATTATAGGTAGGCTCCAGTAGAACCGCATTTGTGTCTTCATATCTTATATACTTTCTACATCGCAAACAGCATATTTTTTAGTACTAGCGCAAACAGCATACTGTTATACTGTTCTAAGCACTCTCCATATTCATGAGAGTGGTAATGGTTTCTCCATTCTCTTTTTAAGGGATTCAAGTCTCTCCTCAAAGTTCTTAATCGTAGCTTCCAATTTTATACCTGGTAGTTGTTCTATCGCAAAAGATAGTGAGGCAATTTGTGATCTCCTGGTAGTCTCTTTGACACGCTCAAAAAAATTACATGGATCATGCATTTTTTAATTCCAGTATATAGAATTTTGAATGGATTGTATCCTTCTACCTCACCTTGAGCTCCAAGGAATTTTCTTTATAGTACTTCTATATCCGCTCCATTATTGAACTGCTCATGATAACTCTCATGATTGTCACTAGGGACTGATGATGCCAATCCTGTAGTAAGCACCACATTCAGTTTATTAACATCAGTTCATTTAACATGTGAGTCTGACTCGCTGTAAGTCTCAGGGAGTGTCCTTTGGCTCTCAATCGGGCTATCTTTCCGTTCCCAAATAAAGAAAGACACCAAAGAGGATGGCGGTACCCCTCATCACCCAGGGCGATCTTGATCACATAGTTGATGAGCGATGTGTGACAGCCCGTCCACTTCAAACCACCTCCAATTCCCTCACTCACCTCAGCAGAACTGTTGCGGGGAATTAGTGAAATTTGTACCAAGATTATCAAACTGAAATTGGTCAGATCTAATTTGGGTGGCAATATGGCTGATGGCTGGAATTTGAATGCTGTAAAAGCATGAAGAATGAGATATTAGCTGGATCACCTGACAGTTACAATTCAACTCCTAAACCAATAGAACAAATATTGGGTGCCATTGACAAGGGTTCAAAGCCTTCTGATAGTAATTCAGGCGTTGCTCCTGATGTGCTACTGTCGACCAAAAGAACAGTTAAGTGACCAAGCGCAGGCAGGTTGGCTGCCCGAACCCATTCCCAACCAAATGGTCCCATCCCTATATGAGATGGCCTTGGGGGATTCCCATCGCTCATTGGGCTAAACACTATTGTGCTAACTGTCAGAAACATAGTTGAGCCTTGGCCCAGACGTTTGAGGTCGTACCAACAGAGACTTGGTCCACCGCCAAATTTTGTGATGTCAGTTTCCAGAGAATAAAACCCCCCACTTCCGACCAATTCACCAGTTAGGTCAAATTTGTGGATCCTGCCCACGCCTTGTCACTACCCAATTGACCACTATTTAATCAGTTTCATGGCACTGAGAAAATTGTTGATCGATTTTCTTACTTTCTTTCCCAAATAAAATTTTACTAAAAACCCCAAATTTTTATTTTTTCCTTTCTGACCACATCCCAGATGGCATTCTCCTGGTGGTCCGCCACTCTGCACTCTGGATGGGCCTTACCAATCCTTTTGGTTACCATGGTTCCCTCCATTGCTGATTGGTTTCAATGAGTCTGATATTTTTGGCTCTACAACCCTGTTATTATGACCTTCTGGCAGCAATATACAGGGATCTTATGGCCCTATGTCCGCCAACTACAAGAGAAAATACGCCTCTCTACCAACCCTTACAAAATGGCCTTAGCAAATAAGAATCTCGTGGAGACTATCACAGTAGTTTCCACCCTGTTACTAGAACTTCTGGGTCTGGAGTATATTCAGTGTGGTTTGCCTTCAGGATACTCCTAACCTTGTCATTTCGCCACCGTTAGGTGGTATCATATTTCCCAGCTCCATATCAAGCCGTATGGCCGGCAATGCCTCTGGCATTCTGGCTTGCTTTCTGGATGCTCACGCATCCTGACTGGCAGGCCAGTCTAAACTTCTCCTGCCGTTTCCATGACACTCGCTGCTTATGGGTTCTATTCCACGCAGATTAGGCACTAGACAATTTTCACTAAGATCATAATCATCCTATTTGAGTAAATTCTCCTCTGATGCTTCCCTTTGTAGTATCAATTGCTTTTGGTTAACTATTCACGCTAATGGTGAAACACTTATAGACACATATAGGCATGTTTGTAATACAATGGTCCTTAGGACACAGTGAAAGCCATTCCATCCTCTCCCTTAGCAGCTCAGCTCAAAAATATCCGCAATAAAGAGTCTCATCTTCCAAATAGAGCAGATCTCATACTGGGACTTTATTTTGTATATTTTTTAAACATACTGGTTACTGACAATTAAATCATTTAAATAGCTATAAGTGCAAGTAAAAGATAATCTTGAGATTCTGTGGAAAGGGCTTTATTAAGATAAAATACAAAGTAATTTATACTATAAGTGATAATCAAGATATAAAAGTGAATGAAATATTAAAAAAGAATTGGGGATTTAGTTTTAATATGGGGAAACCCAAGATCCCTTAGTCAGACATCTTTTTACCACTGCTTTAGTGGCTTCGTCCATTTAATATGATCCTGTAGCTGTGAGCTCCTTCTAACGTGGTTATTTCTGAAAATGGATGTTCAGGGGTCCTTTCACTGGTCTCCGCTTCTGGGTGTTGGGCCATAGTCGCTTCTAATAATATTGGTTAATTACCAAATTTGGTAATACTCTGCTTGACATCAGGGTTAAGCAGTAGCGCACCTACAATGCACCTCACATCATGGTTTCCTGCAACCAATAAAATTAGATAATGCCTAATTTGGTAATATATACTTTTGATTTTTGTTGGACAATTGCCTGTCCACTTAAAAAAGAGTGTTTTGGGGGAAAAATAGTCCCATTGATGGGGGAGTCCACCCCCACACCAGTTCTAATATGGTGCTTGTTGGACAATTACCTGTTCAAGTTTTAATGACAATGTTTCTAAATTTAGTATATGCAAATTTGGCCAAAAGACCCTGGTTGATTCCAAGTGGAACCCCTCGAGTTGGGTTAACACTTTTACTAATACATTTTGAGCAAATAGTACTAGTTTGGGCAAGAGAATTGCACTAACTATGCGGCGAAATCCAGGGAGTCCATCGGAGGTTCCTCCCCAGCCATTATTAATTTAATTCAAGCACCTACGCCGCGAACTTCCCCTTTTATAGGCTTGGAGGAGTTCTTACTTTGTGCAACTATTTTCCCTCAAGATGATTGGCTCAAATACATAAAATCTTAGCCTCATGGACATTTCTACCTACTTTCAACCCTCCACCAGCCATTCCATTAAAGTGAGCTGAGCTTTAAGAGCTCTGATAGGTCAAACGCCCATATTTCCTATTTAGGCTTGAAGCTAATAAAGAAATTGATGCCTATGCACTTCAAGCCCTGAATCATTTTAAATACTAAGTAATGAGATTGGAAGAAGATTCACTTTTAATCCTTTTCACCGTCACATAATAAAAAACTTATTAAGAACCTAACTTTTATTATAACTTATAAGTGGTATTGTTTTATTTAGTGGTTATGAACCTGTTTGATTTTAATGGTTGACTCAAAAAAATAAACCCTTCAAGAAAAACCATCAATGCTGATAGAACTCCCATTGATGAATCCTTTAATCTTATTAATTTATCCGCATAATTTAAAAATCAGATTACCACAAAAGTGCCTTGGTTGCATCTGAAAAACCCAATTATTGTAGCTAATAATAGATATGATATAATATTTACTATGGCCGATTATGTACAACTTGTGTGAATCAAGTGACTTTATGGCACAAAATTTATTTCATTATAAATTAAATGCAAATATAATTAATGAATAATAATTTGTTTTGTATATTAATCATTGTAATTGGCACAATAGTACTTACATATGGTCAGCCTGAATAGGGATTACCTAGTACTATTGAGAGGCCTGATGATGTCCCAATTAGGAGTGCATCATTATTAAAATTTTATATATTCTTTTCCCCCATTTTTTGTACTTTGTCAGTTGTATAATGAAATGTAATTGGGCTGGTTGAAATGTGAATATACACAACTGATGTGCTAATATTAATTCTAACAATCTTCCCAATTATAAAATTAGTAGTGCCTCCAATTGGGCTGAAACAATTGTAATTAAGTTAATTCAAGGGCGGAACTAACTTGGTGATTTTTTAATACCCACTGTCATAATCCCTAGCAGATTGGAATGGCTCTAATGAATTCATCTAATAAATGAGTATGGCCAGGAGATGCCCCAGAGGTATAAAACACCAGCGCTAGGCCCTCAAATAAAATTCTCTTACCATATAATCACATTTCCATCATATATTGTCTTATATAATATGATCTTCATATTAAGAAGTGTAGACAAGCGTTCAGGGAGCTTGTTATTATTACCTGAATCAGGAGAGTTCCTGATTATAAAGGGAAAATGCCCATAAGATACCAGAAGAGTCAAGTAATGTTGTTTACCTTTGTGAGCTTCAGAACGGTTAGGAAATACCATAAGACACATAACAGAATTGAGATTATATTGGACAAAACACTTCCCAACTATCAAAGCAGAAAAAAAATTTAACAAGCGAGTAAATCCTCATAAACTTACAAGATGTGCTGACTAATAACCAAGTTACATTTTAATATGAATACTCCATCTTAATACCAGGCAGACGCTGCCAGAAGATATGACAAAAATGATATGGAAACATTGACCAAGAAATCACTGAGTATTTCAGCACTGCTTACCAGCACTGAGGATAGTACTTCGTGCTCCTTAGATTGCATCACAGCCTGAGAAGGGAATGTGGTCTCAACAGGCCCCTATTAAGTTTACCATGGACAGTGTGAAGGAGATGATGGAGACCCTTTTCATGGGTATAGGATAGGTACATTGCAGGTGGACCCATCTTTTGGTCTGTTTTATTACTTGAAGGATAAGGACTTCAAAATGGAGATGTATATGAGATACTGAGAGGCAACAAGCCAACTCTGTCCAGACGCCTCAATTGTACACAAGAAACCAGCGAGTTCATGGTCAGCTTTTTACAGACATCCATTAAACACACCCAAAGGATTCTAGCTCAGCAGAATCTAGAGCTTGTGGAGATATACAAAATTCAAGAGGAAAAGCGATCTTCCCACTCTAAAATACTGGATGAGCTGAACTACAGCTTCAACAAAGTTAGAAAGGGTCAACAATATGGAACAGGTAAATGATGCTCACAAAAGATTAAATATTTTAGAAGAACAACTTAATGAAAAAAGTTTCAAAGATTGCAGCTGAGGCCCTCTCTTCACATGGATTGACCAGTGAGTGGGTAAATATTAAAAATAAATGCTGCCAGAAATTAGAAAATTACTATATATTTCTGTCTTTTTGGAACAAACGTTTGACCAAAGATGCCAATTCTGCTTAAAGAAATCATTTGGAATTAAAACAATGCACGTTTGGCTCAATGAATATGCCCCAGACTGAGGTGAGCACTTTACAAAAAAACGTTGAAGATCTGGCCGCAATGCAATAGGGTTAAATTATGAGGAGGATTTCGCTCAAGTTCATGAAGAATTCTTTTAACTCCAGTTAACAGTTGTGTCCGTACAAGCCAAGAAAGTCAGACTTGTTAAGGAAAAGCAAGATCTCCAAACCCAGATATCAGTAATGAATGACCATGTTGCTGATCTGACCAAAGATGTGAAGCATATACTGGCTTCTCAAATTACCTTTAGAAAAGAACTTGAGAGTCTTAAGAAGAAAGTCGATGCCCTAAAGAGAAAAATATAACTGTTCAACCAGTCCTTGATGGGGAAGAGTAGTAAAACCTCTAAGTATTCAGGCAGAAAAACAACTAGGGAAATTACATAAGGCAAAATTTAGGATCCTAATTTTGAGCAGTTTGGAACACTTCCACAAAGAAAAGTCTTCAAGGATGAGATAGATGCTAAAACAGATATTTCAGACGCTCGTTCTATGCCCAAAACTTTTGCTTCCATTCCACCTCCAGATGACACTCATCGCAAATGTGGACCAATTCTAACAGAAGATTACCCAAGACAGTTAAACTCTAGACAAAGCATATCTCCTTTGGCTGATTTTGGGCACGATGACTTTAAGCCCTTGATTTTGCCAAGACTTGACAAAAAAGAAAATGTATACTTATTCCTAAAATTGTTTAAAAAGCTATGCAAGAAGGATCTGATCATGCAAAGTTTACAGCTCTCATCAATTGTCTGGACTCCTGTAGTGTTGATCTTATTATGCCCTATTTGGGTGATGACTGGTCCTAATCAGATAAAAAAATGCAGTAATAAGACAATTTGGAGGGCCTGATAATCTATTAGCAAAAGAAAAATCTGCTCAAATCAATTTCCAGAGGAATGAGTCCATCAGAGACTTTGTGGATAGGATCTATTATGAGGTTTAGGTCCTACTTGGTTCTAATACTTTAGACAAATTTGATGCAAAGATTGCCATGCAGCATGATGTAAAACCATACCATGATTTGCAGAGTGTCAATTCTGGCCTTCAATTGAACTATGGCTCATTATAGCTCACAGATTATTTGAGAAAGTGATCAAGTAGCTTTGAAGCCCCCAATTGGCCCTAATATTAATCGAAATTTTGATTTTTGGGACTAAAGAATACAAATTTGAACAATCAGGGAATGAACAATTGGCCCATAACTCAGAAAACTAATCTGTAATCAGGGACAATTATATTTCATAATTGCGGCCAAAAGGGACACTTTGCTAGTCAGTGCTACAGATGGGAAGATAAAAACCTGGGGTAAACGTGGCCTTAAAGGTTAAAAACGAAGGAAAGGTTGGAAAAGAGCAGGCGGAGTAGAGGAAGAATGCTCTATCTCCACCAATGCCCTAACGCACATTCCACCTGACTCAGGTAAGCTTTTTCTTGGCTGAAAAAGTGGCTGAAGGTATCCTGCACCATATTGAGGCTGACAATGTTTATATAGTTACCACCCAAGCCAAAGTGAAAGAATTAGAGCAACAAGCGGTCCTGAAGAAGCTTGGGCTGAAGTAGCAAAGCCTTATGCAAACAAGATATTAATAAATGGCTAAATAACCATCCTAAATGTTCATTAATCTGCCCACACTACATGACGTGTAAGTGGCCATACCCATGAAGACTTATGCAGAGAATTTTCCAGAGTTCTGCTCAAGTCTGAAGTCCCACTTGGAACTGAACAACTACTCCAATATTCACTCAATAAACAGTTCTGATATCTACTGTGAATGTACATATATGGATATTGCAGTAAATAAGGTTTGCATTCAGGTCATCATTAATAGTGAGCGCCTATCAACGTTGTCAGCACCAAACTAGTCAGAAGCTGAAGATTGCGCCCACCGTTGCACATTGTCAAATATATGCCACAGCAGGAGCGCACAATGCTAAGTCGCTCAGGGCCTATATGTCATGAAAACAGCAGAAGAAGTTTGGAATGTCCTGCCAGTTGGGATGCGTGAGCACCCAAAAAGAAAACCCAGAATGCCAGTGGCATTGCCGCTCATATGACGTTGTATGGAGCCACAAATTTGGAAACAATGACTTATTGGTTAGAATGAGTGTGAGAAGAAACCTAAAAATGAACCAAATAAAACAACCCCAGACACTGGGGGTCTCGCTGCAAGGGATTATACCACTGGGATAGTTTCTAAAGGGTTGCTGGTGGGTGGGTTCAATACAATTGTGGAAACAAGGGGCGGATCCATAGTTGGGATTGGTGGATGTAAGGCCAAAATATCCCAGTTTATTGATGGCGGATAGTTGATATGACAGGGTTAAAGTTCCAGAAGTTTATTGCATGTTGAATCCAGTTGATGATTGTGGGAGTGATGGTAATCATAAAAACTGGTAATTCCCATCCAGTGTAGGGACCAATAGGCCACCAGGTTAATGCCATTGGGACTTCTTTAAGAAGGATATAAATACAATATAAATTGGAATTTAGAGGAAATTATTGGAAAGGAAAATAAAGATAACTGACCAACAATTTCCTCAGTGCAATGCAGCTGATTAAATAGTGTTTGATTGATGTGGGTCCAAGCAGGGATCATGTCCCTCAAATTTGATGTAACCTAACTTGCAATTTTTTTGAAAGGGGGTAGATAATCTCAATTGGAATTGACATTGAAGGATTCAGCGGCAGGCCAAGTCGCTGTTAGCTCAACCTCAAATGCCTTAAATGATGCTCATCTGTGTTTCCATCAGTTGGCGTGATGGCATCTGGCCTGATGAGCAATGGGAATTCCCCAGGGCCACACCATGTAGGGGTAGTCCCAATTGGTTAGAACGGGTTCAGGATGCCCAACCCACCCATGTCTGGTCACTGGGGCGTTCATTCGGTCAAATGAGTTATGTTGGCTGCAGCTCCCAATCTAATAAATAGGGGTTTTGAACTTTCTGCGATGGTTTCCAAAGATACCATCTGCACATCAGGTACCATCCCCATTGATTTTGAGTGTTGAAAAGCATCAGCAATCGTACTGCTGGCTGAGTTGAAACCATTGGCGAATCCAGGTGATAATTTGATATTTTTCCCTTTTTGACTATATGGTTTCCAATCGTCAGGCTTTATTTCCCATCAGTTTTAGACCCTTTAACTTTGATTCAGTGATCTCAGTTCAGATTTACTTAACACAGCGGACAAGTTTGAATGAGGTGAGCAAGGGTACTAGGGGAGGGATATGAAGAGGGAGGACTGTTACCCAGCACTCGTCTACCACATGGCAAGGTCACCCTGAGTGATGAAGTGTACAGCCACCCTCTTTGGACCCTTTTTATTCAGAAATGGGAAGATCGTCTAATCCACACACAGGGGACGTTGCCCTGGACTTACATTACCCTCTTTATTTCCAAAGGAAGGGCGCCACCAAAGGGAAACTGCATGGGGCCACATTTTTGTGCCTTTTGGGAAATTTGATCGCTATTACAGTTGTAATCTTTTAGGGGACAGGGAGCATTGGGATGGGACTTATGAAACGCCTCAACCAGTTCCATGCAGTTAGCGCAATCGTGGTCCTTAACCCAACTGTTCTTGTAGGCTGGATAACCATTCCAGGATATGAGGTACTGAACAGACCTTCGAGATTTGTGGGATGCTAAGATGTTTTCCACCTCGGCCTCCTTCAAATTCTCAATTAAAATTAGCTCAGGGTCTGCAGGGACAGTTTCCTTAAATGAGGACAACTGAGAAACGTGGAAGATGGGGCGCTGTTTCCAATGAGCTGGTAGTTTTAACTGGAACGCAACATTGCCCAAGTCTTCCTCCACAAGTGGGGACCTGAACGCTTACTTGCAAACTTCTGGAAGGGTACTTGTATTCTCAAATGGCGCATATTGAGCATAACATAGGAACCCACCGTCATTTCATGACCAGGGAGTCATTTATGATCCGCAAACTTCTTGCAGTCATTGAAAGCTTTAGTGAAATGCTCCCCCACTAAGGACTGAGTGGACCCAATATGCTCAGCATGATCTGTGGCAGCTGGGACCTTGGGGCGCAAGCAGGGTCCAACCAAAAATGAGGGATTAAACCTGAGTGTCCCTTCATAAGGAGAAAACCCTGTGGAAGCGTAAATTCCATTGTTGCAGGCAAATTTAGTGAGGGGAAGGTCGTTATCCCAGGTTTCCTGCGCGGCTGCAGCATAGCAACGCAGGTACTGTTCTAAGACTTGGTTAACTCGCTCAATTTGTCCATTGGACTGGGGATAATATGCCATGGAGTGACAAGGGGCAATTTTTAAAATAGATGTGAGTTTACTCCAGAACTGCGCCGTGAACTGTGAACCTCGGTTGCTGATGATCTCCTGTGGGAGACTAAACATTAAAAACACATGGCGCACAATGAGGCGAGTGGTTTCTTCTGATGTAATTTTTAGAAGCACAAGGAATAAATAGTGAAAATTTGGTGAAACAATCAACCACCACCATTACCACTGTAAACATGTTAGAACAGAGAAGTTCAACAATAAAATCCATGGACACTGATGTCATGGACCCTCCGCCTGTTGCAAGGGGTGTAAGAGGCCATTTCTTCCTGAATAGTATGACTTAGCCCATGTAAGGTAATGCAATTGGCGATCTGAGCCAGAACTTCCTTAGTTAAACCACCCAATTGTAAGTCTGCTTGATCAATTCAATGTATTTCTTATTGGTCAGATGACCGATTGTGGGAGGGTCGTGATGCGCTCAAAATACCTTGGCTCTGAAGAGAGGAGGAACCCAAACCCGCGACCTAAAATAAATGAGACCCTCCAATAAGGAATATAGGGAGTGTTTTCAATTTTAGAGGGACAATTTCTCAAATAACCCCACTCCTTCAGGGCAGGTTATTTGGGCTGCTAAGACCTGTGCAATTAGGGGGCGTCAGGAGCAAGGGTGGCTGAAAATACCATGGGAGGAACAATAGACAAGATTTGAGTGGGGGGATCACAGTAATGAGGTACACTTCATCTGGGTCTGAGGGACAGTGAGCTGGGTTGCGTCTAAAAAAATTGGGAAGTACGTCAAGTGCACCTTTTACAAATTCTTATTTGAAATTGAAACTGCACAAGTCTCAATAGGTATGGGCTTGCTGATGCATTAATTTCTGGGATTTGCGGAGATACAAAAGAGCTTGGTGATCCGTACACAAAGTTAACTCACGATGGGCACCCTGTAACAGATACCTCCAATGAGCCAACGCCCATGCTATGGCTGCCAACTCCTTATTGTAGATTTCCCAGGTTGCTCAGTAGGGAAAATATTTAGGAATTGTAGGCGACTAGATGTTCCAAGCCATTGTGTCATTGGAGCAGAACCGCCCTCACTGCCACAGATGAGGCATTGAATGCAATGATATACAGCTTGGCAGGATCTACGTGTAAAAAGATGGGGGAGATAAAAAAAACCTCTTTGATCAACTTGAATACCTGATGGCACTTGGGTGTCCAATGAAAAGGAACATTCTTGCCCATGAGGGGTAAAGCAGAGCAGCTAACTGGAAAAGAGCCAGGGAAAATTTCTTTAGGAAAATAATGGTGCCCAAGAAACTCCGTAATTGTTTCTGAGTTGTTGGAGCTGGAATTCATAATTGGCATCCAATTTATTGTGGGGAATTGCATACCCATCTTTAAGGACTAGGCTCCCAAGGAAGGTAACTTCCTCCTTATAGAACTTGCATTTTGAAGGCTTGACAAACAAGTCCGCCTTGTGCAAAGCAGACATGACTGCTTCCAAGTCCTTAGCGTGTTGTTCAGGAGTTGGGGAGTGAACCAAGATGTCATCAATATATGTGACCATGCAAGTGAACCGGAGGTCGCCCAGTACACTGTCAAACATACATTGGAATGTAGCAGAGGCATTCTTCAGCCTGAAGGGCATTACGCGGAATTAAAAACCTTGCATTGTTTGTATCACAGTAAGCCATTATTGCCATTCCATCACCTGAATCTGATTGAAAGCATTGATGAGATCCAGCTTAGAGAACACATGAGATTTAGTGATCGCTTGACTGATAGTCTGCTCCAGGGGCAGAGGGTAGGGATTGTAAACTGAACTTTGTTTAAGTGTCCTTAATCCACATAGGGATGGAGGGAACTATCAGCTTTTTTGGCAAAAATGATGGGAGACGTGACTGGCGATGTCTCTTTAAACAACCACCCTTTTATAATCATACTATCTAACCAGGTGTTAAGTGTAACCTTCTCCTCCACTATGTGTGGATACAATGGGCAGTTGATATTCACCAACTGCAATATCGTTCTGAATCCCAAGTCAAATTTAGTGTGAGAGGGCAAACAGTCCACCTTTTTGGAGTCAAAGATACTTTGATAGCGCATTAATTCTTCAGGAAATTGGATGGAAGGCCCACAGGGGAAATGAGAAAAGTAATGGAGCTGCGGCTCTGAGTTTTCTTAAGGGTATTGACTAAAGGAAATCTTCCCTCCATTTGATAATTAACAAATGACAATATATTTGACTCCAGGTGGATTCTAACATGTTGAAGCTCCACCAGCTGACCCCCAAGATTACCAGGAACACTAAGTTTGGCTTTGCGGATAACTGATTAAAGAAGATAAACTGATGTACCAAGAAAGTTACTAGCTAACGGACTATTATGACGTCTAGGAGGCTGAAGAAGCCACCATCACCAAAGGACCTAAGTCCAGGTCCATATCCAATTGTTGGGCTAACTCAACTCTCATAAAATTACCCGTGGCTTTGGTATCCACCAAAGCCTCAAAGGAGCCATGGTGAGATATGGTACTAATCTTCATAGGTAATAAGAAATAAGTGAAGTTTTTTTATTGGTAGAATCAGACTTTTCTGTTGCACCTGAAGAAATGACAGCTAAACCAGGGGAAGGTTGGTGACTTTTCAAGGGTAAAGTTGAAAAGAGCAAGGGCTTGGTTACAGGCTTCTTCCATCTGGGCTTCTACTGATTTATCAATATGTGAACCAGGATGACCCAACTCCGACGCAGGGGTAGTGACAGGCTCTGAGGCCAGGACTAATACCGGTTCACTATTAAGAACTGAATCCGCGTCACCATTAGGCATTCCAATTATATAATTACCCCTTGATAGTGAAAAGTATGGCGAGGGGAGGCGTTGATAGTGGTCGCAGCATTACATATTTGATCCACCGTCCCTTTAGAGGTGGACCAAACCTCGTGACGGGAAGAGGAAGAATACAACCCTGATATAAAGATTGCTTGGAGCATATCATTAGAGAACTCCAGTGCGGGAGCCTGTTTGCAGAAGGTAGAAAGTAAAAAAGCCAAGCTGGGGGCTTCAGCCATAGTAGGAAGCAGTTGGAATAAACGTTCTGAGTGTGACACAGGGGGTTTCAAAGCTAATATGACTGCAATCAGCGAGGTGGGATCCCCCACTTGTGAAGTATAACACAGAAGTCCTTGTACTCACCAATGGGCATCCCCTTCTACTGCATCCAAAAGAGCAACCCCTTGTTGGGCATGGGATAGTGCAGCGGCATTGTTAAGGGCAATAGCAGAACGCATATATACCTCAGAAAGGGTGAGAACTTGATTAACATTATCTCAGGAAGGAACACTGAATTCCCTTCTTGAATATTAGGTGGGGGAGAAGTAGTAATCCACGGGGCTCTGCCACCATGAAGAAGTTTCTCCAAAGTATAGCAAATACTACCCACAAAATCGGCAAGTGACCAAATGAACAACAAAAAGCAGACTACAGACTTCACGTTCATTTGGTAAAGGGTAACCACTGCGGTGCCCACCTCAAAGAGAAGGTGGAAATGGCAAGAAACAATGGTTGATCGATTATGTCATGAAAATGGCAGAAGAAGTTTAGACCGGCCTTCCAGTCAGGATGCATGAGCACCCAAAAAGAAATCCAGAATGCCAGTGGCATTGCCGCTCATATGACGTTGTATGGAGCCACAAATTTGGAAACAATGACTTATTGGTTAAAATGAGTGTGAGAAGAGACCCAAAAATGAACCAAATAAAACAACCCTAGACACTGGGGGTCTCGCTGCAAGGGATTATACCACTGGGATAGTTTCTAAAGGGTTGCTGGTGGGTGGGTTCAATACAATTGTGGAAACAAGGGGCGGATCCATGGTTGGGATTGGTGGATGTAAGGCCAAAAGATCCCAGTTTATTGATGGCGGATAGTTGATATGACAGGGTTAAAGTTCCAGAAGTTTATTGCATGTTGAATACAGTTGATGATTGTGGGAGTGATGGTAATCATAAAAAATGGTAATGCCCATCCAGTGTAGGGACCAATAGGCCACCAGGTTAATGCCATTGGGACTTCTTTAAGAAGGATATAAATATAATATAAATTGGTTTTTTAGCGGAAATTTATTGGAAAGGAAAATAAAGAGAATTGACCAACAATTTCCTCAGTGAGATGCAACTGATTAAATAGTGCTCAATTGATGTGGGTACAAGCAGGGATTGGATCCCTAAATTTGACCTAACCCAGAAATTTTTTGGGGAAGGGGCAGATAATCTCAATTGGAAATGACATTAAAGGATTCAGCGGCAGCCCAAGTCACTGTTGCTTCAACCTCAAATGCCTTAAATGAGGCTCAACTGTGTTTCCATCAGTTGGTGCAACATCATCTGGCCTGATGAGAAACGGAATTTCCCCAGGGCCACCCCACATAGGGGCAGTCCAAATTGGTTGGAAACGGGTTTGGGATGCCCAACATGCTAATGACCAGTTGCTGGGGCATTTGTAAGTCAGATGAGTTATGTCAGCTGCAACTCCTGATTTAATGGATAGGGGTTTTGAACTGACTGTGATGGTTTTCAAAGATACCATATGCACATCAGGGATCAATTTCAACAATTTCAAGAGATGATTAGCATCAGCAATCATACTGCTGGCTGAGCCAAATACCATCAGCAATTCCAGCCAATAATTTGATATTTGTCCCTTTTTGACTATATGGTTTCCAATTGTCAGGCTTTATTCCCATCAGTTTCAGACCCTTTTACTTCGATTTGATGATCTCAGTGAAGATTTCCTTAATCTGACATACAAGTTCAGCCAAGGTGAGCGAGGGTACTAGGTGTCAGACATTCTCCTTTTTTAACTAAAGAAAAAGAATGTTGTAGGTATCAGTGCTCCCAAATCTGTTACTATGATTGGCCCATCACCTGCACAATTTTCAAATAATATTGGGGATATCAACGCTATGAGTACCCACAATGAAAAAACCTTAGTGGATTCCTGGTGGAATCCTAACAACCAGAAAAATACGATTTATCACAAAAACTGGCTTAAAAAGGTAAATACTAATAATAGGATTATTCTGACTTCTCAGCTGAATTTGAGGAGTTCATTATTGCACGGATCTGAACCTCTGCAAGGCGAGAAGATTTTACCCATCAATGATTGGGTGCAAGTTAACCAATCATTACCATCTGAGCCTAACCACCAATGAGGTGCAAAGATTTTACTTGATGATGATAGGGTAAAAATTAGCCAATCATTACCATCCAAGTCTGACCACCGCCAAATTACCCAATCATTACCATTTGAGTCTGACCACCGCTGAGGTGCGAAGATTTTACTCGCCAATGATAGGGTAAAAATTAACCAATCATTACCACCTGAGTTTGACCACCACCAAGGTGAAAAGATTTTACTCGCTGATGATTGAATACAATTCATCAAATCATTACCGCACAAAACAGTTTTGTCTAAAAAATTTTATCATTAATCTGATAGGCTGGAAGCCTATATTACCTAATATAGATAACTGAGCTTTACATTCTTTTGACTCGAATATCAATGGTCTCAAAATCTGAACTAGTTTAAATAGGAAAAACTAGTACTGAGAGAAGGACCTTTCTTGGTTTTGCCCTGCCTAACAATAAAAAACCATAAAAAACTTTAACAAGTGTTATTTATTACTTTTATTATAAATTGAATTTCTCACTTTAAAAAATTGTTTGTGGCATCCATTGGCGGATCCCACACTAGGGAAGGACCAAAGAGGAGGGATGTTACCAGCACTGGTCTACCACATGGGTGAGGTTACACTAGGTGACGAGGGGTACAGCCGCCTCTTTGGACACTTTTTATTCAGAAATGTGAAGATCACCAAATCATGCACAAGGGGACGTTCCCCTGGACTTACACTATAGCACATTATCATTATGTTTCAGATCCACTGCAGTGATGGCACCGGCCATAGTATTGCCAAATACAAGCTACAATATTCTTTTTGAGACCAATTTTCTGAGAAGATCTGGCGTTGTCATGAATCATAAAGAAGATAGCTGACTATCTTGGGGCAAAGCATTTCGTTAAATTATAACAAAAGCGGAAAGACTGAAAAGAAACAGCCAAACTTGATTTTTGCTTGGCCTACAAGAATGGGATATTCCCAATTGAGTACACAAAATCACGTTCAAAAATTGAGCTCTTCCCACCAGGTTGGGACCATCTAGTACTAAAAAAAAAATTAAGGCTCTTCCAATGCAGATATTTAAATCAAGGGAATCACATTATGATCAAATCAAGCAAATTACTGTGCTACCTGGATCTTAAGTAGTCATCCCTACTGGGCTGACTATTAAAATTCCAGAGGACTTTATATGGAAATATCCCTACCATGGTCTTGATCCTGATTAGATCCAAATATCACCTGATATAGTTATTCCAGGGCATGAAAAGATTCAAATCTTATGTGAAAACCTACATGATCAGCCCATCAATATATGGAGGCATCAAGACATTGCTACCTGCATATTTCTGACTATAGGAATTCAGACATTTCACAAATTTGGAACCATAAACGAGATAATACTTCCTAATGAAAAAACCATTAGTATCAATAACGTTATTCCTATGGCCAAATTAGGGAACTTGACTGACAAAAAGGCTAAGTTCAGGACTTATTTCTGAAATACTAAGAAAATTTTGAAATAAAACATTTTGACTTAGGTTGTACTAGATTTGTAATACATACTATTGACACTGGTGACCATGACCCCATCTGTATATGCCCTATTAGGCGCTCTAAAAGCAGTATAAGAAGTTTTTAAAAGAGAAAAAAATGAGCTCCTAGATCGTGGAATGCTGGCCCCATCAAAGAGCACTTGGGCCGCCCCAATTATAATAGTAAAAAGAAGTATGGGAGCAATTGGGTTGTCATTAACTATAAAAAATCAACTAAAATCACAAAGAAGGATTCTTATCCCCTTCCACGAATTGATAACGCCTTAGATCTACTTGGAGGCGCGAAGTTCTCCTCCACTAGACCTAATAAGTGGATAATGGCAGATTGATATGCCAAAGAGTAGCGTAAAAATACGATATCATAACTCAGGAGGGCCTATATCAGCCAACAATGATGCCACAAGCGCTATGTAATGCCCCAGCTACGTTTAAAAGAGTGATGGACACAAACTTGGGAATTTAAAATTGTCTTGTGTGTTAGTTTAATTGGATGATATAAATGTCTTCAGCAGAACCTTAACTGACCACCTGGAACATTAAGAGGCAGTTTTCAAGAGACTAGCAGCCGCTAATTTGAAGATCAAACGCAGGAAGTGCCAGATTTTCAAAATTCAAAATAAATATCTTAGGTTGTTATAAATAAAAAAGGACTCCAACCTTCGACATCCAAACTAGATGCGACATCAAAGATGAAGCACAAATCCAAGCACAATATAAAGGTTTTCCTGGGCATGATTGGTTATTGTTGCAAATTCATTGCTGATTTTGAACAAATTGGAGAGCTGTTGTTTCATCTACTTAAGGAAAATGTTGTATTTTACTAGAATTAAGCTTTACAAGAAGCATTTAATATACTCCAATTGGCCCTAATAACAGCCCCAGTCCTGCAATACCCAGACTTCAAGCGTGAGTTTATTGTCTAAAATGATGCATTGCTTATGGCAGTCGAGGTCATGTTATATCAGATAGGGGAAGATGACAAAAAAGTCAAAGCACCTTTGCTAGTCAGACCTTAAAAGTCCATGAGCAGAACTACACAGTGACAGAACGAGAATGCTTGGCAGTCATATACGCCTACAAGCAATTTTGGGTTTATCTGCATGGCACTCAATTTACAGTTGTAACAGATCCTTTGTCTCTAAGATGGCAGAACAACTTATTGAACCTAAGGGCCAATTAGAGTGGTGGGCATTAAAGCTTCAAGCCTATAATTACACAATTAAACATTGTGCATGAGTGAAGCACCAAAATGCCAACTGCTTATCTTATTTACCTATGATTGCCACTGTCAGTTTGGCCAAAAATGAGCTGTTCCAAAAAATGGTCAGTGGAGCATTCTGAGACAAGCCTGGTCTATCCAAAAATTTCTCACAGATCTATGAAAAGACATTTTGGTTAAAAATGAAACATTGCACAAAATTATCAAAGGAAAAAAATTCATTTCTCCAGGACCCTTGGCATGAAAAGATCTAATAATGGCAGTGCATAAGGCCATAGAGCATGGTGGATTCAAGAAACGAAGGAGAATCTTGAAGTTGAGGCGATGGACACTGTCAGCTTCATTAATGTAGAAAACCCAAAATTAATTTTCCTTATGCCTCATGTTGCTGATGCCCCAACCCCTATGTTGTCCACCCTGGTCTTTCAGCTAAAGCGGGTGCCAGACAAAAGTTTCCCCAAAGCTTCCTCACCTTCTGATATGGCTTCTGTAAGTCCTGGGGAACGTCCCCTGGCAGTTGATTGGGCCATTTTCAATTTTCAAGTATGAGGGTACTGAAGAGGATGGCTTTACCCCTCATTACTCAGTGTGATCTTGCTCACGTGGTAGACAAGTGCTGGGTAACAGCTCTCCCACTTCGGATACCACTACCAATACCCACACTCTCCTTGGCAGAATTGCTTCAAAAAATCAGTGAAATCTGCACCAAGATCACCAAAATGAAATTGATTGTAACCAATTTGAGTGGCAATCAGCCCGATGCTCAGATTTTAAATGGTCAAAAAGGTAGAAAGACTGAGCTATTAGATGGAATACCTGACGGTTGCAATTCAGTTAACATGACAATCAAAAGCCCCCCCTCCCAAATCCATCGGGCATCACCCCTGATGGGCAGTTTCCAGCTGACAAATTGGGTGTTGCACCTAATACAATGCCTCCAACCAAATGAACAGCCCAGCGACCAAGCACAGGTGGGTTGGGCGTCCTAAACCATTCCCAACCAAATGGGCACATCCCTATGTGGGGTGGCGGGATTCCACCACTCATTGGGCTAAATGCCGTCATGCCAACCATCAGAAATGTAGCAGAGCCCTGGTTTGGACGTTTAAGGGTTGAACTGACAGCGACTTGGCCCACAGCCAAATTTTGCGATGTTGGTTCCCAAGGAACAAACCCGCCCATTCCCAGATAATTTGCTGGTTAGGCGAATTTGTGGGACCTGATCCCAGCTTGGTTTCCCCAAATTGACTACTATTTAATCAGTCATATCACATTGAAAAAATTGTTGGTCAATTTTTCTTTCCTAAATTTCCATTAAAAATCTTACCAAAAATTAGTTTTCACATGTTAAAAATTAAGCCTCCTTATCCGCTGACGTTCTCATACCCCTTGGGGTTAACGGCCATGTGCATCTGGTACTTCATTTTATGCCTATATGAAATTCTGGCTCACCAGCAGATATTGGTGGAACTCTTACCCAATTCCATATTCTTCATATCAGCAGCAGTGCCTCAGGCATTCTATTTTGCTGTTTGGATGCTCTGGTATCTGAGCTGGCAGCCAGTCTAATTCTTACTTGATGTTCATCTGACATAATCGACCAACCAATTTTCTTAGCCATTTCCGATTAGACCAGCCACACTCAAAACTCCAAACCATACCCCATAGTTGCCGCGGCTATTTGCCCATTGGTTTCCCCAGATCCCACCACCATCTCTTTGGTATCACTGGATTCATACACAACTACCAATAAGGAGAACTACGCTTAATTCTTAGTAACCATGAAGATTAGCGTTGGTTCTCATCACATCTCCTTTGAGGCCCTGGTGGACACTGGAGCTGCGGATAATTTTATGAGTGTTGAATTGGCGCAACAATTAAAGCTGGAAATGGATGCGGGCTCCTCAGTGATGGTGGCCTCATCTGCTTATCAGCCCTCATATGTTGTTCACTGACCAGTACTTCTTTTAATCCATCAGTTCAGCTTCTGTGATCACTTTTTGGCTATGCCAAACTTGGTGTTTCTGATAATCTTAGGTGTGGGGTGGTGGCGTTGACAACATGTGAAGATTCATTTAGAGTCTAGTACGTTGTCATTTACTTATGATCATTCAGAGGGAGAATTCCCTTTGATTGAAACCCTCAAGAAGGTACAAAAAACTAGCTATATCAATACCCTAGTCACTTCTGCAGGCGTTATGGCTGATTTCCCTGAAAACTTAATGCACTATCAGAGAATCTTCAATATGGAAAAGGCAGATCACCTGCCTAAACACCCAGATACAATTGTGGGTTTTGAACGACTATGGAGTTGAACATCAACTGTCCGCTGTATCCCCATACAGCGAAGGAAGAAGTTGCACTAAATACCTGGTTGGACAATATGCTGAAAAAAGATTGGAAGTTCAAGGAGACCTCACCCATCACCTCCCCCATTGTCTTCGCCAAAAAAAGCGGATGGTTCTCTCCATCCCTGTGTAGATTATGGCCATTTGAATAAAATAACAGTTACTAATCCCTACCCATTGCCTCTGGAACAGACAATCAATCAGGCAATCGCCAAATCCTGTGTGTTCTCTAAACTGGATCTGGTGAACGCCTTCAACCAAATTTGGGTAATGGAAGGATAGTAATGGTTAACAGTAATCTGGACAAAGCATGGCATTTTTTAATTTTTTGTAATGCATTTCGGACTGAAGAATGCTCCTGCTACATTTCAACGGATGATTGATAATTTAATAGGTGACCTCCGGTTTACTTATGCTGTTGCATACATTGATGATATTCTGGTTCACTCCCCAGCTCCTGAACAACATGCAATTACTTGGAAGCGGTGGTGGTCGCCTTGCATAAAGCAGGGTTGTTTCTCAAAGCTTTTAAGTGTGAGTTTTATAAGGATGAGGTTACTTTCCTCAGGAACCTGGTTCTTAAGGATGGTGTCACAATCCCTCCCAACAAGTTAGATGCGATCCAAGAATGGCCAACACCAACTACCCAGAAACAATTTTGGAGTTTCTTGGGAACCATCATTTTCTTAAAAAAGTTCTCCCCTGCACTCTCTCAGCTCGCCGCCCCACTCCACCCACTCACAGGGAAAGGTACCTCATCATTGGATGGACAAATGCCAACAGGCGTATGAGTTGATTAAAGAGGTGTTCATATCCCCTCCCATTTTAAAACACGCTGATCCCACTAAGCCATACATCGTTGCATGTGACACGTTGTCAGTAGCTGTTGAATCAGTGTTGCTCCAGGAGCACAATGGTTTGGAATACCCGGTCACCTACTTTTCTGAAAGTTTACTTCTAAAGAGCAGTCTTAGGATATTTATGACAAGGAGTTGGCAGCTGTTGCATGGGCCCTAACTCATTGGAGGTACCTGTTACAGGGTGCCTGACATGAATTTATGGTTTGCTTGAATCACCAGGCCTAGTTGTACTTTTGTAAACCCCAAAAATTGGCACACCGACAAGCTCAAACCTATTAGGACCTGTGCAGTTTCAACTTCAAATATGAATTTGTAAAAGGTGCACTAAATGTACTTCCCAGTTTTCTCAGTCGCAGCCCCGCCCACAGTTCCGCAGATCCATAGGAAGTGGATCTCATTACTGTGATTTCTACCACCTAAATCTTGTCAATTGTTCCCCCTGTCATTTCTTCCATCGCTCTGGCCCCCAACGCTTCATTAGTTGCTCAGGTCTTAGCCAGTCAAATGGCCTTCCATGAGGGTGTGAAGTTGGTTGAGCAGTTATCCCACTAGAAGTCTAAACACTCCCTATACTCACTAAAGGAGGGTCTTATATATTTTAGATCTCATGTTTGGGTTCCCCCCTCCTTCCAAACTGAGGTTTTTCACACACATCACGACCCCCCTCACGGTTGGTCACCCAGGTTCTAAAAAATGCATCAATTTGATCAAACGGACCTACAATTGGGCAGGCTTGACAAAAGAAATCCCAGCCTGGATCGCCGTTTGTATTACTTGTGCCAGGGCTAAGTCAGATTGTTCTGGCAAAAATAGCCTCCTGCACCCCTTACAACAGGCGGAGGGCAAATTAGTGTCCGTAAACTTTATTGTTGAGCTCCCTGTTCAAATGGGTTCAAAGCTGTGATGGTAGTGGTGGATCGCTTCTAAAAATTTCCCTTTTTATACCTTGCACTTCCACAATTATGTCCAAAGAAACTGCCCATCTTTTCGTACACCATGTGTTTTTGATGTTTGGTCTCCCCCAGGAGATCATCAGTGACCATGGCTCTCAGTTCACCGCGCAGCTTTGGAGTGAACTCCTATCAATCCTGAAAATATCCCCCTGTCACTCCACGGTATATCATCCTCAGCCTGAAAGCCAGACTGAGCGGGTCAATCAAGTCCTTGAGCAGTACTTGTGTTGCTATGCTGCAGCCACGCAGGATACTTGGGCTGATGATCCCTCTCGCCCAATTCGCGTACAATAATGGAACCCACGCGTCCATGGGGTTTTCCCCCTACAAAGCAACGTTGGGTTATAATCCTTCATTTTTGGTCAGACCATGCTTGCGGCCAGAGGTTCAGGATGCCGCGGACCATGATGCTCATATTAGATTGACTCAAGACTTAGTCTGGGAACACCTCACCAAAGCTATAGACAACTACAAGCAGTTCACGGATTGAAAACGCCTTCCAGGTCACGAGTTTATGAAGGGTTCTTACATTATGCTTGACACCCATCATTTGAAATCCAGGCCCCTTCCCACAAATTCGCCAGTAAATGCTCAGGTCCCCATCTGGTGGAGGAGATATTGGGTAACAGGGCGCTCTGGCTGAAGCTTCACACACATTGAAAGCACATCCCGTTTTTCATGTCTCCCAGCTATCACCTTTTGAGGGTGCGATTCCCACAGATCTGGAACCAATCATCGTCAAGAATAAAGAGGAGGTTGAGGTAGAAGCTATCCTGGCATCCTAGAATTTCGACGTTCTGTACAATACCTCGTGGCTTGGAAGGGGTATCTGGCTTATGAAAACAGTTGGGTCAAGGCGCGCAATTGCGCGAATTGTATGGACCTTGTCGATGCATTCCACATCTCCCACCCCAAAGCTCCCCGCCCTCCTCAAAAAGTCGCATCTCTTATGGCAATCAAGTTACCCAAGGCACACAAGAATATGGCTCTCATGCAGTTCCCCGGTGGTGGGCTCCTTCCCTTGGGAAAAGGAAAGGTTAATGTAAGTCCTGGGAACGTCCCCTGGCAGTTGATTGGGCCATTTTTCAATTTCCAAGTAAGAAGGTACTGAAGAGGATGGCTGTACCCCTCATTACTCAGTGCGATCTCACTCACGTGGTAGATAAGTGCTGGGTAACAGCTCTCCCACTTCGGATACCACTACCAATACCCACACTCTCCTTGGCAGAATTGCTTCAAGGAATCAATGAAATCTTCACCGAGATACCAAAATGAAATTGATTGAAACCAATTTAAGGGGCAATCAGCCCAATGCTCAGATTTTAAATGGTCAAAAAGGTAGGAAGACTGAGTTATTAGCTAAATGCCTGATGGTTGCAATTTTGTTAACATGACAATCAAAAAAATCCCCCTCCCAAATCCATCAGGAATCACCCCTGATGGGCAGTTTCCAGCTGACAAATTGGGTGTTGCACCTGACGCAATGCCTCTGACTGAACGAATGGCCCAGCAACTGAGCACGGGCAGGTTGGGCATCCCAAACCCATTCCCAACCAAATGGGCCATCCCTATGTGGGGTGGCCTTGGGGGATTCCTGCTGCTCATCAGGCTAAACGCCATCACGCCAACCATCAGAAACGTAGCAGAGCCCTAGTTTGGATGTTCGAGGTTGAACTGACAGCGACTTAGCCCACAGCCAAATTTTGCGATGTTGGTTCCCAAGGAACAAACCCGCCCATTCCCAGATAATTTGCTGGTTAGGCTGAATTTGTGGGACCTGATCCCAGCTTGGTTTCCCCAAATTGACTACTATTTAATCAGTCATATCACACTGAAAAAAATTGTTGGTCAATTTTTCTTTCCTAAATTTCCATTAAAAAATCTCCTCAAAAATTAGTTTTATATGTTAAAAATCAAGCCGCCTTGACCGCCTACGTTCTCATACCCCTCAGGGTTAACGACCGTGTGCATCTTATACTTCATTTTGTGCCTATATGAAATTCTGGCTCACTAGCAGATATTGGTGGAACTCTTTCCCAGTTCCATATTCATCATATCAGCAGCAGTGCCTTGGGCATTCTGGTTTGCTGTTCAGATGCTCTGGCATCTGGGCTGGCAGGCCAGTCTAATTCTTACTTGCTGTTTGTCTGAAAGCTTCCTAGGCTAATAACTTATGGGCTATATTAGGAATTTTCTTTATTTACAATAATTCCTTTGTTTGGCTTATTCATAAATAAAGATGCATGGCGGCTCCCATTTTGGGTTAGGCACCATTAGTGCTAAAAAAGGAGCATCTTAAAAAAATTACTCTTGGGAGTTGATGCATTTTGATATAAAGGAGGCACTGGAGTGTTGTGACAAATGCCAAGGTGAAAAATGTTCCAAAAGAGTACATCTTACCAGCTCGTTTGACCCAAATTTGCTTGGCATACTGTATCCATAGATGTTGTCAGACCACTTCACACTAGCAACTCCAAGTACATCATCGTGGCTATTGCCCACTTGACTAAGTAAGTTGAAGCCAAGGCTATTTGGGAAGTAGTTGCAGCAATGATGGCCAAGTCTATCCTTGAGAATGTTATCCACAAATATGGTTGTTCATAGGTTATCCTGACTGATAATGGAAGTAATATTACTGCCAACGTTATCACAAAGCTTCTCCAATTAATGGGAGTGAGAGGTGTGTTCTCTGCTCCCTACCATCCAGAGACAAATGGAATGGTTGAGTGCATAAATGGGATGCTTGTAAACGTTTTCTGTCAGATAATCTCAGGCAAACCATCTGAATGGAGCACAATTCTAATCTCAGCGCCTTTGCTTACAACATATCATATCACTCTGCTACCAAGATGTCACTTTTTCAGGTTTTATAAGGGAGACAGCCTGCCCTATATCGTTGATATATTTGGTCCTAGAATATCCTATTGAGATTAGTATTCCTCAATACATTGAGAAGCTTGCATAAACCATAATTAAACTGCAAGCTCAAGCCTTTGACAACAGATTTTGCTGTTAAAAAGTCCTGACATGAAAAGGATTCTATAGGTTGATACAATATGACCAAATTTGAGTTAATGATGAGGTACTATTCTGCAATATGCACAGATATGGCCAATTACATAAGTTAAATCACATTTGTGTTGGCCATCTGTGATTATTGAAAAAACATCAAGGTTTTTTTACACTATTAAAGAGGCTAAAAATGGCCATACATTATAATTGAGTTCATGTAAAATTTCTAAAAAATTTTAAAAAGGGGCTGATTAGAAGAAAAGAAAATAAAAAATACATCATTATAGGAAGATAAAAATAAAAACAATGATAATAATAAACAAAATATAAACTTAAAAAAGTAAATATATAATAGATATAATAGTAATAAAGATATATATAGAAAAAAATCAAATATTTATATTACAAAAATGAGTATTTTGGTAAAAAATTAACCATCAAGGTTTTTATTCCACTGCTTCAAAGGGGGAGGGGATGAAGGATAAGATTCACATCTGCGCGTGCCAATTTGTCCCAATCTAATTGTTGATTAACAATAAAAGGGCCATAGTGGCATAGAGCCAGATGTGCCGCATACTAGTTGTAGCTGATTCCAAGCAAACAGTTGGTAGGGGAGATCAAAACTGTTAACCATGATCTAATTGAACCCAAAATTAGGTGAAAAAATAAACGCCCAGGAGGAGACAATTGACCAAGAAATCAGTCTGGTACTGATATATTTCTGGGGTCACCAGTCAGACATGATAAACTTGGGCTTTCAACCATTTAACAAGGGTACATACAATAAACTGCCTGAAGGCATTCAAATGTGAACAATGCACATTAGGTAGTTGAGTAAGACTATTTTCAGAAGATATTCATCACGCTATCCTGATGCAAAGCCTCAAAAGCTGACTGAACTACTGAGTGGAAATGAACATCCTGAGCATCATGGGTAATTAGACCCAAGGATGAAATAAAATTGGTCTTACTACCAAGTGACGTGAACCAGGAACTGAGAACCTCCTCCACAAATGCGTCAACTTGGACAAAACTTTAAGGTCATATGGTCACATCTTCAGCTATAAAAAGACAAACGGGATTATAAAGCCACTCATATAAGCCCATGTTTGTTCAAGAAGTTGACACCAACGTAAGTAATTGGATGAGCCCAGTACTGCATTATATGCTCAAGTCATCAGAAAATGGTTGAGGGCGAAGATAAACTCTGCTAGAAGATCACCATCCCAATATATAGACTGAAGTGAGAGATTTGTATCTTGAGGTTCAAAAATTTGAATAAGTGTCTGCTGGCAGAATTGTTGAAGACTGCAACCAAAGTTCATAACCCACCAATATTTGAGTATGCTCAATGGTGGGGTTAGTATCCTCCTCAAAGATAGTCTCAAGCTGAGTAGATGTCATTAAAGTTGGCACCAGAACAACTTGACCAATTGTGACTCCTGGATGGAGCCTAGAAACATGTGTGTAAATATTTTTCTTAAGTTGTTATTGGCAAGCAACCCAGTAACCTTTTTACTGCACAGGTTCCGTTTCCTCATAAACTTTATCGCTTTGTATAGTAGAATGAATTATTAATTGATAATAGTTCGAGACTATTATCTGTAGTTGAGTATGAATTATATTTCAGCCCAACGCTCAGCCAGTATTCCGAATTGATAATCATGAAGTTTTACTCGTAGGGATTTGTTCCCTTGCTCTTGTCCACCCAATCTTCGCTGAGATTCCCCAGTGACAGTCTCTTCAGTCCAACACACAGTCAGCAGCTATCCCCGATTATGACTTCTTCTTCTCTAGACCCCCACTCAGATCTTTACTCTTCTCTCTAAGAGTCTTCCGATTATTGCCCTCTGCAATAATATCCTTGAGACAGAATGGCACAATGGAAGCTGATTATAGTTTACCTATATACTGAATGGATAACTTAGAATGTGTTACTAAATTCTGTTTTCATAAATATGTTTTTTATTATAGTGAACCCCAGGGAACATAGAGTGGAAAAATCGGCTGTCTAACCCCTGGTTGACACCTCCTCAATGAAATGGCAGCCGTTGCCATTGAATCACCCATCCTCATCTCAGCAGCGATGGTCTTCCCCATCCTGGCTAGGATTCCGTAGTTGGACACCTTGAGACTTAAAATGGAGAGTTTCAGAAAACGTGTACCTAACGTTTTCCTCTCAATCCAAGTGAACCAACCATATTTGGCTAGCGACCTGCTTAGGTAATGGGACTTATTACCCATTAAGGCAGGTCACTCACCAACTGATAAATTTTCTAGTTTCAGATGGCATCACTCACCTCACAACTTACTATTCATTCCCAATCAGTTGGTGATGAAACCTGACTGATCCCAATTGGTACACCTGATAGTTAGTCACTATTAAATGCCCCTATTTTGTCAGCAACTCCGCCCAATGAGATCTTAAGTATTTGTCCAGATTAATCCCCGATGGATATGACAAGGCAAATATCCCAAAATTCCCTGAACATAGTTACTCCAAAACTCGGGTCAACTGATTTCTGATTCACTTCGCCTTAGGGAATTTTCCCAAAGTGATACCAGGTAATATAGCAGGCTGGGAATATGGGCAAAAATTAACACATCCCCCTCTTGCCTAGATTTCCACCGGGAAAAGAACTGGGGCATGAAAACACCACTTCAGACACTTGGTCAAATACTTAATTGGTTCAAGTGGAGTACACTCATCAATACTCAATGCTGCTCAGCACGATATTTAGCCTATGGCGTTCTTCCTCTTCCTCCTCGCTACCGCCTTCTCAGAGTGTGGCCCCACAATCTACTTTCATGCCAGGCTGATCGATTTACTCATGATTATATTAGTCCCAGGATCCAGTTTCCCCCAATAAGGGTATATGATCCACTGTCATATTTAGGATTCTTGGTCCAGCATCCTTGATTTCCTGATTTACTCCTCGTCCTAGACAGGAGAGCCTTGCTGTCAATGTTCATTTTGCGGCTTAATTAAGAATACTTATTTCTATTCACCATTGTTATTTCTCTCATAACCTCTTGGCTCATGGCATTCTTATTTATTCTCTTGGAGAGGTTATGCCATTAATTTTGAGATTAATTTCTCTGAAATTGGAGCTTAATGGATTGTAGAGTACATAATGTCAACTTCCATTTAAGTCTGACATCCCCACTCTTGTCCATCTCATATGTTGAATTCCAAGTTGTGGTACCAACAGCTACTAAACAATTTGTCCGATCAAGACTTCCATCTTTTCCAGAAGATGAGTTGGGATGCTCAGCGGAACCTCTTCTATGGTCCTTCCAGGACTCATACGCCTAGTCTTGCACCAGCAGCTAGTCCTTCCATCAAATTACTGGAAATAGTAACTAATTCCTCTGAAACCAGGCTGGCTATCATTTCAAATAACTCTCGGCTGATTCTTCCTCTGCCATCAATTCCAGATTTGTATTTTGAAACTCTCCTGGATTTGGCTCCTTTTGCTGATGCTCCTACCATTGTCATAGATGCTCCAGATATTATGCCAGTTGCTATTGATCATTTGTTTCTTGCTGGGTTAGACCTGCTCCCTGAGTTCCTCTTCTGACTCAGTCAATATAATAAACCTACTGTTCTGGTCTCCAAGCTCACAATCGTTAACAGTATTCACTTTGAGCCCCCTACGCTGAACTCCAGGCCCAAGTCACTGAGGCTTTGACTCTAGTGCTGAATCCCTCTGATCTTGATAACATCCTGGATTGGGATAACACTGCTTATGCTCTTTGCTTTTCTGGCCAAGTTCTTTGAAGTTAATCCACAAAGCTTTCAGCCTCGCCTGGGTTCCACCATTCGTTCAGCTTTAGCTTCTGAGAAGCCTGTAGTCATCGCTTGCAGGATGCAATCCGCTCCCTGCATGACTATCTCTTCTCTAGCACTTCCCATCAGTATCTTCTGCTGATGGCATTGATAGGGGGCATGATTCAGCAACCCCCGTCAAGCATCCCTTGTTTTTTGCCAGCCCACATGACTGGTGTCCTTGATGAAGCCCATTGTCAGGTGCTCAGGACTAATCTTCCAGCTCCGGTACCATATTGGGATTAATCAGGGTTATTCACCGATTTACTCTTCTTATACTGTTGCTTTCCTCCCCACTTTGAGGTTTTGTAATTGGCTTCATATGTCATCTCAATTTCCCTTCCCCTAGTCGCTTTCTCACAGGGCTCAGCTTCCGCTCAAAGAATGTGATTTTGTGTAGGTCTAGCCCCCACTAGCATCTGATCTAGTATCTATTTTGACGGGCTGTTCCTTCCTACCATGATCCATCCTCCCTCCCCCAAGAGGCAACATATTTGGAATCATCCTCATACTGAGGACAATTAATAAAAATAAAAATTATAAAAATATTGGCTTTTTCTTTATGCGTTGTAAAATATTAATTCCAATATCTTTTATCAACTTTTTATCTTTATTCTTCTTTTTCCTATGGAACTTAATCTTGTTTCAGTTCAGAGGTCCATCTTTTTTCCCCAAACTGGGTCCTGGGTACTTAAACCTGCCAGTTTTCTATGGTTCAGAGGTCCTTATTTTGGACTTAACCATCTAGATTGGTTCAGAGGTCCTTTTTTCAGACTTGAGCTAATCATCAGGACATGACCAACTTAATGGTTCATCAGTCCTTCAGGAAGTCTTATTTTTTTCATCAATCCATCACGTCATATACTTAGCATGAACATGATTCACAACTCTTCCATCCAAGAGATTCTTGGTGGAATAAGCATCAGTTGCCATATTGGCAATGTCTTTTAATGGGCCCAACCACAATGCATCTAATTTGTTTCTTCATCCAAAACCATGCGTATCACAATATGCAACTCTTTTCCCTATTTGATATTCTGTTAAGGCCAGTAAGTTCTTATCATCCATAAATTTTGCTTGTATCACTTTCTTTAAGTTTAAATCAAATGCTTGCAATTGCATATTGATCAGGATATCTGTCAGTCAGTTCAGGTATTGCTCAATACTCATCACTGACATAGGTTCCACCACCAAATATGAAATTGGTGGTAACGCGGCCTTTCTTTGTATAACGACTCAAATAGCGTCTTTCACATCGCCGTATAATGACTAATATTGTAGGCAATGTCACTGAACTCAGGTACATTCCCCACGCAGAAGTTCTCCCTGCAACTAGCTTCCTCAGCGTCGCGGCCAGTGTTCTATTGACCCATACTACCAGTCTGTTCATCTCTAACCAGTAAGGTACTGACACGACTCCTCAGATCCCTATTATCTCGTTTAATCTTGAGATCACATGAGATGTGAAGCTGGTCCCATTGTCACTAAGAAGGACCTGAGGACATCCATGCCAGTGTACCACTTGATCCAGGATGAACCTCGCAGTACAGGTAGCGTCTACTCTCATTAGGGCCTTTGTTTTGACCCATCTCGTCAGATGGTCAATAGCAACTATAGTGTACTTGACTCCCCGTGCTCATCATCAGCAGTCCCATCACATCAATGGACACCATGTGCCAGGAAAATCCAGGGCGGACCAGTCAGTATCCAATTGTATTCTTATGTGGTTTATGCAGCTGGCACTCTACACAACAATCCAATAATCCGTGACATCATAGTTGATTGATTCCCGGTAATAGTACTGGCAAATATGGTCAGTTTTTTCCTCATGCCTCCATACCTGACAACCTTGTGAGCTGCTTGTACTATTGCTGCTCTTTCCGACAGTTTTGGAAAAAATAACTGCTTCCCAATGAGCATCTTGAATATTTGTCCATCCATGGTCTCAGTGTTTTCCATCACTTTCTGAAGTGCACCTTGGATTTCCTGAGGTTAGTCACCGATTTTCCCATCAATCATTCTCTGGAATAGCTCATCCGCCTGCGGGTATACCATCTGGACCATTGTAACCGCAATAAGCCATCCACAATCTGGTGAGAAACCCCTGCTCAGTGGACAATCTCATAATTATAAGCCTGGAGCTTAAGTGCCCTTGGGCCAGTTGTCCTTCCAGCTCTCTTAAATTGTGCAGCCAATGCAGCGAAGAGTGGTCTGTTAACACCTTAAAGTGCGTTCCATGGACATACACCCAAAACTGCTTGCATGTGTATATGACCATAAGGCCTTCACGCTCAATCACGATGTAGTTCCTCTCAGTGGCTGACAGTTTCCAGCTCACATACACCACTGGGTTTTTATCCCCAAGTTATCTACTTGGCTCAGTACAGGGCAATTGCTGTCAATGAAGCATCGGTTTGAATAATAAACTCCTGATCGAAATTCAGATATTTCAGAATTGATGAATCTATCAAATACTGGCATAAATCATCGAAGGAGTCCTGGGCCTCTTCATAACATATGAAAGCTTTTTTTAGATCCTTCAATAAATGGAATAATGGCTTGGCTATTTGGGCGAAGTATCAAATTAATCTTCTATAGTGATTATCTTCTGGGTTTGCAGCTGCAATCCATTGGAGTTGATTACGTATCTCAGATATTCCAACTCTTTCTTAAAGAAGTGGCACTTCCTTGGCTTGATCTTCAGGTTAGCTGCGGACAGTCGCTTAAATACTTCTTCCAAGTGGTGTAGGTGATCATTAAACGTCCTACTGAACACTTTTATATCATACAGATATACCAGGACACATGACAAGCTCAAGTCGCTTAATATTGCATCCATGGCCCTCTGAAATGTTGCAGGCGCATTGCATAAACCTGGGCATCCTTGTCGGTTGGTATAGCCTCTGCACAGTAATAATCGCACATTTTTCCTGGTCTTCCTTTGGCAAGTCAATCTGCCAATATCCCAAGATCAGATCCATCATGGAGAACTACTTCACTTCTCCTAAACAATCTAGCGCATCGTCAATCCTTGGTATAGGATAAGAATCCTTCTTCATAATTTTATTCAGCTTTTGGTAGTCAATCACCACCCAATTGGAGCCATCCTTTTTCTTCACAATTAGAATTGGACTCGCCCAGGGACTCAATAACAGAACTAGAAGCCCATGCTTCACTAGTTTGCTGATTTTATCTTTCACTACTGCTTCAGCTGCTTTCACCATAAAATGGTCTCATCCTGATTGGCAAATTTATCCCTGGTGTCGACCTTGTGGACCACGTCTCATGCACATCCCAAATTGTGGTCATCCTGAGCAAACACTTCATAATACTTTTGAATAGTTTGAGCACCTCCTCTTGCTGGCCTTCTGACAGATCAGCGAGCTGCTCTCAATCAACCAATAGGTTGATACTTTCAGTCACCCCAGCCAGTAATTCCATTTTGTCTAGAGACCCAAAATCATTGAATCTTCTCAATTTGTCTGTCAGGATCAGATGAACAAATGCGATGATCTAATTCCTCTTGATCTTCATTGGTTTTTCACTCAAATTCACCAAGAGAACTTGAATCTCTATGGCCCGTCATTATTATCCCAGGAGCCACCCAGGGCTCTACTATGGACTTCTTCCAGGGACTTCTGACCTCCCCATACAACAGCTCAGGAATCTCCAATGTCAACCCTGTGTCAACTATCATCTGTGATATGGCCAGTATGGTCCTCTCATTCTTGATCTTTAGTGGAATTCCCTGTTCTCTAGGATTTCTGCTGGCATTTCGCGTCACTTTCTACCAACTAATTGGATTAGATAGGGACAATGCCATCATAGTATATTAGATTGATGAAGTTGTTTCTACAATTCAGCAGAGCTTCACCATCCTTCTGATATACCAATGATAATGTCTGACTCAATATGGCCAACTTATTATTCTCAAAGTTACATTCAACTCCATATTTTGCAGAAACTCTTTCCAATCAGAATGTCATAGTTTTGGTTCACCAAAACTATTGCTGGTGCAGATACCACCAACGACCTGAATCATAGTGGCAACGCACTATACACTCCACAGGTGATGGTGGTGTTCGGTCTAGCTGTCCCATATTCTTTCTTGTGTTCCAAGTCCAGCGATATCTTCATCCTCTTTACCAGCTTGGTTGAGACAATATCGATGGGCGCTCTGCTGTTGACAATTGCCCTCACCCTCACTTGACTCACTTGTATGTCTATATAATAAACTTAGAGTATTGTAATATAGTGTTTACTGAGTGAATGGCGGCATTAAAAGCTGAATCTAGGGTTTGAATAATTTGCACCAATAAATCAGGAAATGATTTCTTTATTGCGCTGAGGGGGATTGACAAATTATCCTCATCTAAACGGACTTCAGATAATTCTTCTAGATTCTCAGCAGTTCAAATCTTATCTGCCAGTTGTCAGGCATATGGCCGGGAAACTTCCTTGATTATCTCAGGGTCAATTCTCTTTGCCCCAGCTCTGGTCACAGCATTTACATTCATATTGACCACTCGATACGGCTGATCCTGCTCGTCATCTATGAACAGATCACTTATATCAATTTCTTCATTCATAATGTCAGGAGGAGCAGGTTTTTCCACAGCTCTAGACCGTTCCCCATCTAGGCTGTGGGCCCTTTTCACAAATCCCTGGTGGCTGCTGACTCCTTGGCCCAGACCACGTTGATCTTATACTTCAGTTTTTACAGTGCATGACGAAATGTACTTTCCCACCACACTGGTAGCAAACCTTTTCCTTCTTGTTTAACCATCTGAATTCTTTGGGCTTATTCCCCAGCACATTTTGATTGGTCGCTTCTTTAGCTCCTTCAGTTCCCTTTGTGGTATTTGGATTTCATACCAGATTGACTTGAAGAGTCTATTTGGGGCATCAAATATCGCTACCAAAATCTTCAAGTTATCTAACATTTGTGAGGTAGTTATTTCCATCGCAAACATGGAAGACATCATGCGATGCAAATTACAATAGGGCTAAAGGGCCGCTTGCAAGGCAATTCTAGCATCAAAGTCATCCAATACTTTCACTATGGCCAGGATCTGTGACTCCTGGTAAAAGAATCTGCAAAGCTAGCTAGAGACTCATTTTATGGAACTGGATTCCCAGAAATTACTGCTTGCATTTCAACATGCATGTTGGACTCCCAAACTCTTTCATGATGGCCGCCTTTGCCTCAGCATACGACCAGCTGTCCCCCTCCAGGTGAGGTAACACTAAGTTTTGACAGTCGGTGTCTAGGAAATTCATGACTGCCAACGCCTTTTGACGCTCACCATAGCCATTCATGGTCATGTCGAACAGTCAGAAAAAAGCTGGGGCGTTATCTTGATGGAACGTTGGCAATTTCAGCATTGCTTAAATACCTCTGAGTTCTTTCTGGCCAAAACTCTCGGTTCAACTACTTGGCTAACTTGAGGGCTTGACTTTGGGCGTCATCTCTGAAATGGCATTAAAAGCAGGTGGCATGTTCCTTGGGGTATTTAATTTCCCAAGTATTGTGCAAGGACTTCTTTCTTTCGCATTGCTTGTCATATCGGGCTCACAAGCACATTTGTGAGCTTTAAGTTACTCCACTTGTTTGATTAATCTCTTTATATCCGCTCCAAAATTTCTTAAATGAACGCGATCTGCTTCTCACTCCATTTTCAGGTATAAGACCTCTCAAACAAGGCCCCCTTCTTTCTTCTTCTATGAAGTTACTTTCCCTAGTAACTCGTTCCTGAAGCTTGCTACATTCTCTGTTCTTTCCTCCATCTTGTCAACTCACTCTTTCAAGGCTGCAAACTCCCAATGGTCCTCTGAGTTTAAGGCATTCTGGTTCACAGTGGCTAACTTGGTCCGCAGTATGCGTAGCTCATCTTTATATAATATTCTTATAGATTCTCACTCAACTACCCATGTAGTGAGCACCAACTTGTAAAAATTTACTTAAGTTGTTATCAGCAAGTAACCCAGTAACCTTTTTATGGCACAGGTTCCGTTTCCTCGTGCACTTTGTTGCATTGTATAGTAGAATGAATTATTAATTAATAATAGTTAGAGAATATTATCAATAGCTGAGTATGAATTATATTTTAGCTCAACTCTTGGCCAGTATTCCCAATTTAATAATTGTGAATTCATACTCATAGGGATTCGTTCCCTTGCTCTTGTCCACCCAATCTTCATTGAGATGCCCCAGTGACAGTCTCTTCAGTCTAACACACAGCTGGCAGCTATCCCCAATTGTGACTTCTTCTTCTTTAGATCCTCACTCATATGTTTACTCTTCTTCTCTAAGAGTCTTCCAATTATTGCCCTCTGCAATAATATCCTTGAGACAGAGTGGCACAATGGAAGCTGATGATAGTTTACCTATTAACTGAATGGATAACATAGAATGTATTACTAAATGCTGTTTCCATAAAACTGTTTATTATTATAGTGAACCCTAGGGAATATATAGTGGGGAGTTCGGCTGTCTAACCCCTGGTTGACACCTCCTCAATGAAATGGCAGCCGTTGCCATTGAATCACTTATCCTCATCTCAGCAGCGATGATATTCCCCATACTTGCTAGGATTCTGTCATTGGACATTCTTGAGACCTAAAGCAGATAGAGTCAGAAAACATGTCCCTAACGTTTTCCTCTCAATTCAAGTGAACCAACCATATTTGGATAGCGACCTGCTTAGGTAATGGGGCTTATTACCTATTAGGGCAGGTCACTCACCAACCAATCAATTTGCTAGTTGCAGACAGCATCACTCACCTCGCAACTTGCTATTCAATCCCAATCAATTGGTGATGAAACCTGACCAATCCCAATTGGTACACCTGATAGTTAATCACTATCAGATGCCTCTATTTTGTCAGCAACTCCGCCCAATGAAATCTTAAGTATTTGTCCAGATTGATCCCCAATGGATAAGACTAGACGAACATCCCAAAATCCCCTGAATGTAGTTACTCCAAAAACTTGGGCCAACTGATTTCTGATTCACTTAACCTTAGGGAAATTTCCCCTAGTGATACCAGGTAATCTAGCAGGATGGGAATATGGGCAGAAATCCCAACAATGTGCATGCTCATAGTCCTGTTTAATTGGTTAAATCAAAGCCATTGTTCTAGTTCAAGGGAAGCAACAAAGTTGCAGTAGGCAGAAGAGGTACTGTTTACGGACACTAAATATAAAATCAGGAAACTCAGGGTTTTAATCTCAGTCAAGTGGGGGAGATGTTAGATTCTGATGGTTGACTCAAAAAATAAACCCTTCAAGAAAAACCATCAATGCTGATAGATTACTCCCATTGATGGATACTCTGAACCTTTTCAATCTATCCGCATAATTTGATAAATCAGATTACCACAAAACTGCCTTAGTTGCATCTGAAAAAACCAATTATTGTAGCTAATAATAGATATGATATAGTGTTCATTATGGCCGATTATAGAGCCCACTTGGGTGAATCAAGTGAATTTATGGCACAAAATTTATTTCATTTCAATTTAAATGCAAATATTTAATGAATATTAATTTTTATAACTTTTCTTTCTCGTTGCAAACACTTTTGCAACCTATTCAATTCAAGACTAAATCTAGTTTGATAATCTCACAGAGGAGATTAGTCTGCGCCCATGTCTGGGAGCAGATGGGCAAGCAAGGCAAGAGGAGCAGGCGGAAGGCCCACGGCCTCTAACGTTTGAAAACGCCCCATTGAATCTGGCGGAATAGAAAAAAAATCTAAAAAAACTGGCGGTCACAATTTCCCCAGAGATACTCATGTGGCAAGCACGATGCAACCAGTACATCAACACGCCACACTCCCAGCCACTTTCATCGGTGGAATTTGGAGTCCGTGTGTATCTGGACATCCAAAAAATGGCCTTATGGGAAAAATTTTGTGAAGATGTACACAAAATTTTCCCAACCGCGGTGTACATTGCACCTCACTCCATGTCACGCGGTTGGCTGGACCTAGGTTTTGAAAACAAAATAGCAGCAGATGAGGCTGCAGCAGTGCGCGTAGTGGTCAACCTCCCTGAAGGGCAACGGGTCATCAAAACCAAACACACCAGATGGACAAAATCAAACCAAATTTTCCTCACGTTTGACTTTTTGCCTACTACAGTAAAATGTTACATTTTGGAGCAACACCTGAAAGATGGTCTCGCCATATATGGCGAAATACAATCTTCTAAAATGCAACATTTCACGCTGATGCCACACCTGTGCACCGGCAAAGCCATTGCAGTTCTGACCCCTACTGAGGAGATCACGAAGGACCTAACCCAGATCCCGCACTCCACCTTTATTGACATCGCGGGGCATACCACCCACCCATTCCAGGTAACCGTGGACAGCGCGCCCCCCATTTGCACTCACTGTGATGCGTTCGGCCATAAGGCGCACGTGAGCCCCATCAAGGAGGTTGTCACTTTCAAGAGCACCCCTCGGTGGCCATGGCCAGCAGAGAGGCGCACTACAAACCAACTGCAAGCACCAAGGAGGCTTTCCTGTGGGGGACAAGGCTGCTACCTATTGGCAAAGCCCATCTCCCCGCAGGAGAGGAAAAAGGCCAAGCAGGCCCATAGGGCCGCAGCCAAGGAAGCAGCCAAGGCCACCACCACAATCCCACACTCACAACGCCAGGAGGACATGGAGACCTTCGCGGTGGAAGCAACTCGGGAATCCATCACCCAATCAGATTGGGAGGCCCATGCCAAGTGGGCCACTCAATCTGAGGATCCGATGGGAGATTTGAACTCACCCAATTGCTGCACCCAAGCTCTGGTCAAAACCGAGTTGGGACCTAAATCAACTGAAAATTTTTTTTGCCCCACTTGATGGTGCACCGAACCTATCCACACCACAAAAAATTTGTCCAACGTCGGGAAAACAAAAAGCAAAGGCCAAAGCCAACGCGACTCTTTCTGAAAAAATTAACAAAAACCCCAATAGCATTGCTGCTAACACCCGCACTGCTGTGAAAGCCCGTGGGGACCTTGAAGAGGCTGGTGGGCCTGGGGGCCCACCCCTCGCACCTAAGGTGCAATGGGGAAACATTCACTCTAGGGACGCTGAATATCGCTGGACTCAAGGCCTCCCCATCCCGGGCTAGGAAACTGAGTTTTTTACAACACAATTTACCCGTGGATATCCTGGCCATCCAGGAGTCCCACTGTCCATGAGGTTCTGAGGAAACTTGGAAAACAATGCTCCTCCCATCCCTATCCTTTTGGTCAAAGCACTGTGGGGGTGCTAATTTGGAAGAATAATTTTTTCAAATTCACATCCTCAGAAACATTCCAGAATGGCCGATTGCTTGTCGTCACCTTTTTGTGGGCTGACGTTGTGCACTAAATTGTCAACATCTACACCCCAAATGGTGCACACGAGCGTCAGGAATTTTTCTCATCAGTCAAATCCCTCCTGCTACCCCCTGATTCTTTCCTAGTTGGCGACATGAACTGTTGGCTAACCTCACCAACGGACTGGTGGCTGCCCTCACCCCATGCCCCACAGGGTCATGTAGAACTACGTGTTCTAAAAGCCACCCTTGGGTTAATGGATGCGCTGCCACAACATGCCCCACTGCTCAAAAACATGATGCGTCCCCACGTCCACAACGGCCAATTAAGGTCCATGACCTGCATTGACCTTATTCTAACGCTGGCGAAATTCCAACCCCACATCTCCCACTTCAAAACAACGAAAATGGAATTCTCCGACCACCAAATGGTCTTGATAACATACCACTTACCCATCACAGTTGCAAAGGCCCCACATTGGTGCAAAATCTGCCCCCCCCCGAGCTCGCGTCACCAGGAGTTTCCACGTGGGTGGAAGAGGCAACTTTGGCGGAATTGTTTGTTGCACCGTTTTGCGCGGACCCCATTTCCACATGGGCAACTTTCAAAGAGGACACCATCCACCACTATTGCCATCTCTCCTCCAGACACTCACGGGCCACATCAGCAGTTATCTCACGCGCTCTGGTAGAATTGGCCCACTTGGAGTCCAACATTCCAGCCACAGGATACAGCCCTGCATGGGGCCAGAAGTGGGCGGAGGCAGCCGCCCACCTCAACGCACTCGAAAGGCAACACAAACATTGGGTTTGTGTCCAATACAGGGCCACACGCATCACTAAAGGCAACAAGAGCACCGCATACTTTTTCAAAAAAATTTTGCACCACGCCAGAGTGTGGCCTGCACACAGGTGCGAAGATCGGATAATTCAATTGTGGACACACCAGCTGAAGTGGCAATCAAAATGCAAAAATATTACTCCAAGTTATACTGAGCTGAACCAATTCAGCCAGCCAAAATGGCAGAATTTCTTGACTGAGCTCATATCCACACTGTTTTCTGATACTCGGAAATAATGAATTTAATTACTCCAAACGAATTAAAGACAGCCATTTGTGGTGCACCAAACCGAAAATGCCCAGGCCCATATGGCATTCCATATGAGTTCTACAAAAATATTTCAAATATATATCCCCATTGCTGCTAGCCTGACTTAACCAAAGCCTGTTGGAAACGCGCCTCCTACCAGGAGGACATGAGGCCTTTACTGTCACACTCTTCAAGAAAGGGGATAAGCTTGACTTAGCCAACTGGCGCCCCATTTCTCTAACAAACACAGACACCAAATTTTAACAAAAATCATGGCTAACCGTTTAGGGACTGTAGCATCTGCCACCATCTCCCCAGAACAATTCGGTTTCATCCCCAGAAGGTCGATTTGGGATAACGTGCACTCTGTGGCTAATGTGTGTCAGTCCACAGCCTCTGGGGCACTTGTATTCTTGGACCAACAAAAGGCCTATTATAGAGTAAACTGGGAATACCTTAGGGCCTGACTTCATCAATTCCGCCTACCCCCCGCTTCATAAACTGGGTGATGCTGCTCACGGAATCTGTGACAATGGCAGTGCGTGGCCCAGGCTTCCTAACGGAAGTAGTCCGCCCTCAGGGGCCTGCGACAAGGGGACCCCCTCAGCCCACTCTTATACAACTTCAGCCTTGACCCACTACTGCAAAATGTGAATGCCCAACTCACTGGGGTCCATGTGCCAGGCCAAACCCCAGTCAAGATGATGGCATTTGCAGATGATTGCGTGGTGGGGGTGTCTAATAACAAAGATGCACGCGCGCTTGAAGCCCTCATCCAGGAATATTCCCAGGTAAGCAACGTGGCACTGAACGCCTCCAAAACTGAAATCATCCTCCTTGGTCAGTTTCAGAACTGCTGGGCCCCAGCAATTAGTTCCCAACCCAGCCCATCTGCTCGCCCACATCCACGCCTTACTAACTCAACACACACCGCTCCACTGGTGCTCCCCTTCGTGCCACGTCCTACCATAGGACCGGTGCGCCATCTGGGCGTGTGGATGGAGGCAGGCGGATATGCATCAGCAGTAATGGAGTGCCGTATACTGGACAATGTGACGAAGCGAATCGCCCCTTTCAGAGCTCACCCTACTACCCTCACTGGCAGGGTTGTTCTTGCCAACTATATGCTCCTATCCAAAGTCTGGTTTGGAGCCCACGCCATCCCCTTCTCCCCAAGCTTCTTCAAATCCTTGTATGCTTTGCTGCAAGGATGGCTTTGGTCAGGCCCCTCCACCAGTATGGCTAGAGGTCATGTTTGGCCCTCATCATCAAGGTGGCATGGGCCTGCTTGACTTCAAAGCCCATGCTGCCAAGATCCTGGGCACCTGGATCACGGCCGTTACCGCTCCTACACTCCCATCCCAACACTGGTCCCGCGCAGCCCACTCCAACTTCTCCCGCGCCTTGGGCCTTAACAATCCATCGAACCCCCACTCCCTGATGAAATACCTCGCATCACACACATCGGCCACAGGTCCTCACGGGACTAAAACCCACTACAAACGAATCCTGCTCTCCATGCGAAGCGCAGGGTGGAGAATTCGTACTAGTGGACATACAACCAGAAGAGGCCGCCCCTCTCCTCAGTTCACACAAGAGGTACAGGGGCTACCCATCCATGATGGCGTGATCCCCATTCGACCCCAAGTTCTATCCAGGGTGGACTACCTGGACATGATGGACATCCCTTATTCCACTGAGGCCCAAAAGACTATCTGGAAATACGCACACCATCCTCTGTTGCAGCCTCAAGTCCGCTCCCATGTGTGGTGCTGCCTGAGGCGGGTGTATCATACAGCTGAGCGCTCTAACGCTTTACACTCATCCTGTGTCGTGTGTGGCCAGTATGGAACGCTGTTTCACCGCCTGGAGAAGTGCCCCACCTCTAAAGTGATATGGCGCGAAGTTCAACGTCTGCTGGGCCAGGATCAAACGCATCCCTTCAGTCTATCCAGAGATATGTTTGCTTCATCAATGGCCTCCCCCTTCCACCCTCCCTCCGTGCTCTGGTGGTTGCAATCGCCATGTGAATATCCACACGATTGTCTTGGATGCCATCGCTGGCTCCATCCCCACCCTCCCAGAAGCTGTCCACAGATTCTGGTCTCATTTGGTGGACCACTTTCAAGCGTGGATGTTTGGATATCTCCCACCACGTCACCGACAGCTGGTCTCCTCCTGGTTCCCAGTCTGGTTCATCAAATCAGACCCCTTCCTCCACACGTGCTCAATTGTGGCTACGGCCCCTTCACACGTTCCCTCCCCTCCCTATAAGTGGCGTTCCCGCTGGCAACAAGAGATAGCATCGCTTCTCTGGGGTGCCTCCCCTGGTACTAAGTTTATCTTTCCTGAGTCATATTCGGAAGTGTCCGTCCCATGGTCAGCCTTCCCCACAATAAATTTAAAATTAAAATATTAATTTTTATGTATATGGATCATAATTTTGGGACGATGAAAATTGTCTTTGCATTATGACAAAGTTAGAGCATACTTCAGTGATCTAATTGTTCAATTCAACGCAATCAAGTTTAGTTTCCAATTTTTGAGTTAACTCAATGATTTGTTCTTGTTGGGTTTGATATTAAAGCTCCAAAGACTCGAGTTTAGCCTTAAGGACTGTACCTTGAGATTCAAGCGTCTGTATCAGAGAATCGATATCTTTAGCCCATTTTCCCAAATTATTCAATTCTTCAGATAAAAAATATAAAGACAAAATTGGGTCAATAAGACTTCCGTCAGGTAACAAATTACATTCTCTAGCCACATTATAGAACTGAGCCCTTAGATGTTCAATCATTTCAGTAAGCAATTGAAATCTTGAGTTAAAGTTATATTTAATAGGGAAATTAGATCCCAATGAGTTTTGGGGGCCAGGTGGTCCTGGAGGTCCTTGGGGGCCAATAGGTCCAGGAGGACCCATAATCCCCAGGGTTTGCTCAACTCTACTAATTCGTATTTGGAATTCAGAATGGATTTGTTCTAATTTTGAGAGTCAATTCTTAATTTCATCTTTGATTGACTGGATTTGAGCGGTTACAAGGTTAAGTTTATCTTTCCAGTCTGCGTTATTTTCTTGAAATCGTTCCATTAACTGAGTATTAAGAAAGCTGGATATCCCATAATCTAACTGAGCAACCTGCTGTTGTACTTCATTAATAAGTTTACAATTACCTATAATGGCTTCACGGTTATCTTGACTAAACTCAGAAGCAGAATTGTAAAATTCAAAGACATAATTATGAAGGGATTATAATCCTTCCAATAAATTAAATACCCCTTGATGATGTACTCCCAATATTTGTAATAGATGGTACATAGCGGGATGCACAAACTGCCTTAAATATCATTCAATACTGATTCAAACCTCATTAGCAGGCAACTGAGAGGTTTGGTATAAGTCCCTCATAGTAGAGGGTACAGCACTGGCCTGAATTCGACTAGAATGACTTCCAGGGAAATATACTCCATCTAGGAGTTGTTGAATAGTTTCACATAAGGCATTGGATTTTTTTTGAAAATTTGAAGAAAAACATAAATTAGGGACATTTAGTTCCAGATGAGCTCGGAATTCCAACATAGTTGGGGTCACTGGAATTTCAGTCCAGGTAGTACGGAACCATTGAATAATACTGCTCGTCTCATTATCTTGAGAATCTTTGGGCATATAGGGAGACTCCATTTATGTGATAGACGTTTTCATAGTGGTGTAACTCAGAGGGCCCCTGTATTGAGCACCACTTATTGGCGATCTTTTATACACTGGAGACTCAGGCTTTGACTCAAAGTTACTCATTTGGAGTCTTAAAAAGATAAAACAATAATGCGAATATTGTCTCACAAGAAAAAAGGGTCAATTTATTATTAAAAAGTCTTCATATTTATAGGATTTTTAGTTTTCTGTTTTTGTTTAGATTGTTTCATCTGACGGGAGACTGAATCTCTTCTGATATTAGAGTCAAGATAGACTTGATCAGATGGAATAGATTTGATATGATTTTTATCACTTATAGATTCATTGGGGATCATTGCTGATAATTTAGAAGAGGTTTTATTGATGGGAAGACCAGTCAAAATCCTGACAAATGTTATGGGTGCAAATAGTCCCAATGGTGGGGAGTCCACCCACGTACCAACTCTAATGTGTTGCTTGTCAGAAAATTGTTGTCCAAGCCTGTAACTATAATGTTTCAGATTTTGATATGGATAAATTTGGCCAAAATACCCTGGTTGATTCCCAGTGGAACCCCTCGAGTTGGGTTAGCACTTTTACTTATAATTTTTGAGCAAATAGTACTAGTTTAGGCAAGAATTGCACTAACTATGCAGCAAAATCCAGGGAGTCCATTGTAGGTTCCTCCCAGCCATTATTAATTTAATTCAAGCATCTACGCCGTGAACTTCCCCTTTTATAGCCTTGGAGGGGTTCTCACTTGGTGCAACTATTTTCCCTCAAGGTGATTGGCTAAAATACATAAAGTCTTTGCCTCATAGACAAGTCCTACCTATTCTCAACCCTCCGCCAGCCATTCCATTAAAGTGGCTGAGATTTAAGAGCTCTGATAGGTCAAACGCCCATATTTCCTATTTAGGCTTGTAGCTTGTAGAAATTGACGCCAATTCACTTCAAGCCCTGAGTCATTTTAAATAATAGGTAATGAGATTGGAAGAAGATTCACTTTTAATCATTTTCACCGCCAAATAACAAAAAACTTATAAAAAATCCAACTTTTATTATAGCTTATAAGTGGTATTATTTTATTTAGTGGTAAAAAAACTACTTTTTATTTTTATTTTGGCAGTTGAGATAATACTTCTCCTGCATTATTATTGAAATTTGGGGTAAATTAGCATAAGTGAGCTTAGCCCCGCTCTGATTCTAACAATCCTTGGGCACTCTTAATGCCATAAATTGGTCTGCTCATCATAGCATCATTAGCTGAATGCAAAATTAAATTAGCCCCCTTAAAGGTAAATAAGAGGATCATTTTCATAGTGAATTTTAAAAGGCGTCATTGTCTTCATAAATTTTATTCTTTGACTACTAGGGCTAAAATAATTTTCATGTTGTCATCCAGATGTTGGTAAAATTTTGTTGTTTTCCCATATCTATAAAAGGGCATCACTCGCCCCATTCATGGTTGGTTGATTGACTGTACCTCTACCATTTTGGGGGTTATTTTCAGTCATTTCTATGGTCAAGGAATGATCTTCTAAACCAGTTGCAGCCTCATCAGTGACATAAACCATTAACAAGAATTCACTGAACTTGGTGTCACACGCTGATCTAGCTAATTTTAATGAGCAAATAATGATAGCTGATGAGGAAATAGACAAGTGATAAAGTCAACAATTATCCTTATGTAATAGTCACTGTCATAATCAAAGGTTTTTTAGATCACTTGACCCTTTTAAATAAAAGCCAGGGAACACAAAGTTCCTTGGTGCTGGATCTTTTTAATTTGCTTTACTTAGCTGGAAAGTCTTTTCTCATGGTAACGTCCCTGGAATAATCTCTCTTTCTCTTCAGTAACTAAATCAAAGCCAAATTAAGATTCTTTATAGAAAACAAGAAAAGACCGCTTGATCAAGATAAAACTTACTGATGTCGATGCAATTAATTCCTGCTACCCCAGCTTGTGGTGGTGCACCACCATCTGGCATCTTTCAGCTGCCACCAAAGCGCGCCTGGGCTGGCTCATCTAGCCCTTCCAACACTACTGGGCATTATGTCCCCCTCAGAACTTGGCCCACCACCTCACAAGTTACAAGCGGTGCTCTGGAGCCCTTTGGTGCTCCCATGGAGAAATTTGCATCTTAGCCTCCAGATCGAATATGGGAATCTTTTACCCATATAAAACATGGCCATCATTGAGATGGCCACAAAAGTTTTCAAACCTTCCAGATTCATTTAATTCCATCCCTTTAAGAGGTACTTTGACCTTGGCTTCTACTCTGAAGCCAATGCAGCAGCATCTAAGCTGAATATTGTGTTTAAATAAATTCCGTTCCCACTTTTCATATGCTGCTTCTGGATGAGGCCACTTTGGTGGTCCAGTTCGTCAGGTTGCCCTCCCATGTCTCACCCTGAATGCCTCCACCATGAGCTCATGGAGGGTTTGGCCATTTATGGCGCAGACCCTGTGCTGCATTTGTAATTCCCAACAGGGAGGATTGGTTGGCAGGGCCTCATGCCTTCACAATGATCTGGCCATTTCATTGTGATTTTCACCTCATGATTCCCCTGCTCCATGATCAGATTTGCCTCTGATCACCCATTCTGGGCGCATCAAAAATGGCCATGCCATTTTCTTCTTGTGCTTCAAACTCAATAATTTAAAGTGCAAGTGCCCCACGGATTCCACCTCTGCTGCTTATGCCGTTCCTTATTCTGGCATTGGGTCAGCAGAGCCCAAACAAAATACAAATATAGAAATTTAAATTTTTTTGACTGAATTATGGAATCTTGAGTCAATGGCTGAATCAGTATCAGCTGAGCTTCCATGGTCAACTGTCCATAACCAATAAGCTCAATCCACCACTCCAATTCCGATGGCTAACCCAGCGTTGGCTGAGCTAAATCCGTTTAATTGCTTCAAATGGATTAATGATAGAAACAGGATGTATAATTTCAAGCTGGATTTTGCTTTAAAAATTTTTGTAAATCCTCCCAATTCACGTTAACACCATTTTAATATAAAGATGGTTTTCCCAGTTATAAAAACATAAAAAATGGCGGTAAAGGAAGCAGCAGCTCCAGCCAACACCCTCCTCCGTCAACATCTCCATGGGATGATTGAACCCCATGTTGAGGGTATTCCCATCCCAAATTCACCCCATGATTTTGATGAGGATGCAAAATAAAAAATTGAGGAGCTCGCTTTTGAAGTAAGCCACGCTTGCATTGATGTGGCAAAAACTTATCTTTTAACCCCAATTATCCCAAAACCCGCCAGTGCATCAAGTCATTTACTTGTGTATCTGCTCTCATCACTTTTAATGAGCATCATTTTGCTAAATACGTTGAGGCGATGGACACCACTGGCCTCATAAACAAAGAAAACCCACAACTATAATTCCTTATGTCTCATGTCACTGATGCTCCCACATCAATGCTATCCACCATGGGCCACCAGCTAAAGTGGGCACCAGATGTAGGAATCAGCTCTATTGTGCTCGCTGGTGCTTATGCCTCTGGATCCCACAAAAGTTATGATAAATTATAAAAAAAACTAATAAAACTTGGCTTTTTATAAGGTTTTTATTAGAAGAGTGGAAAATAGATGAAAAACGATTTCTTTTGATATCTGACCGATCAGTATTTAAACTGCACCAAAGGTCAGGGGGATTTTGAGGATAGGTTTGGAATAGCTTAGATTCATTCCAAACTAAGAAATATGGTATATTATCCTATCCGATCTTGAGAAATCTGTGTTACTTCTTTGGGAAAACCACAGATAGGATGTGGTTTTGGGGCAGAATTTACATATGCGGCAATGCTTTGATGTATTACAGCCAATCACCGCTTAGAACAGTTTCACCTTGGGGGACCTCCACCACACCTAATAAAGGGGGTGTTCCCCACGTAGGTGCTTGGAAGGACCTGATTGTGGTTGGGGACGTGCCTTCCAATGGTCACCTCATGGCCTGTTGCGTGATCAGAGTAACCCAACTGCTCAAATTTACATTACTTGCCCGTGCAGGTTTCAAAATGGTGTTACCCTAATTAACGCGGTTCCACCGAGAATTGGCCGGGGTCTTTTGGATGATATCCTCAATATCAGTATTATCATTATCTAAATCATTTTTGGTTCATTGCAAACTTGTAAATGGCCGACATTTCCACGTTTAGGCTGATTTCAACCCAAGACATTCTTCCTCTGCAGCTGAGAGGGCAAATGTCTGAAATCACCCCCTCAAGAATGTTGGGGGAAGAATAAAGCTGAAGGAAGCGGCCATGTATATGATTGATAATGATTCCTGTAGCTAACAGTTTTATAGAGAATCATTGCCTCTTTTGTAGGTGATAGTAAAGGGACCCTTTCAGATTGATCCAAGCTTACCACTTCTAGGAGCGATGCGGTTATGGCTTTATAATACCATTTTGGACACTTGGAATGTAGGTAGGGTTTCTGAGCTCATTGGCCGCCTGCCCTTCTTTAGTCACTGTTTTTTCTAATTAGTCATTGCCTCAGATTTGAGTTGATTGATGTGCTGAGCCAACCTTCTCGTGATCTTCTCAGGTTCCTAACTCTAGAGGAGAATACATCTTTGAATAAGAGGGCAGGTATTACATGTTTCCTCCCATACAAGACACGGAAGGGGAAATTTTCAAAATCTGATGGTAGCTAATCTGGTAGGCCATAAGAGCACTGGGTAAGAATTGATCCCAGTGAAGTGGATCAAAAGAGGCCAATTTTCCGTAGGATGGATACCAAGGTACCATTTACTCTCTCCACAGTTCCATTAGTAGAGGGATTGTATGGAGCCAAGAAAAGTTGTTGGGCTCCCATGGATGTGGCCAGAATTTTGACTACTCTGGAGGTGAAGTTCTTACCATTATCGCAGAGTAGTATTTGGGGACAACCATTTTGAGAGAAATTGTATTGATGTAAAAAGGTGGCTGTGGCCTTGGCCATTTGAGCAGGAAGAGCCACAGCTTTTACCCACTTAGTGAAATAATCAATGGCTACTAGAATAGACTTGTTCCCACTAGTAGTCTGAGGAAGGTGGCCTATTTCATCCAAACTGATGGTGTGGAATGGTTGTTGGGAGGTAGTGAGTTGATACTGGTATCTAGTCTCGAAACTGGAAAGCTTTTTACATGTAAGGCAAGCTTCCAAGATATCAACGATAGATTCCATCATACCATCCCAATAGTACCGGTCCTTAATCCAATCATAAGTTTTCTTTGCCCTCTATGCCCTAAGGTGGAATGAACTTCTAGTATAGCAAATACGTGTTCCAAATGCCAAAGATAAGACAGCCATTTCGCCCCCACCTGCTTATACAGCTTCCCGTTCTCACATTAGTGTTGTAGGAGTGCCAGTCTAAAATTTTCTGGACAGGCTCATCCTCATCATACCATTCGTTAGGGGTCATTAAGAGGTCATGTAACCTCTCCGCTTCACTATTATCCAAGTGATGGACTGGCAGCCAAGTTAGCCCATCAACATTCATGTGAAGGGTTCCAGCATGGTGTATAAATTTCAACTCATAAAGCTGGAGCTTTAGAGCCCAGCGAGATAACTGGTCAGTAGGATCTTTTATCTTCTGTAACCATTTTTAAAGATGCATGGTTAGTAACCACAGCGAAGGTGGTTCAATATAGGAAAGGGCAGTAGTGTTTCACAGCTAACAAAACGGCAAAGTGCTTCTTCTCAGTTACACTGTAATTGCGTTCCACTTTTGACAGCATTTTACTGAAATAGGATACTGGATGATCTACACCATTTTCATCTAGTTGGGCTAAGATGGCCCCAACGGCATAATCTGAAGCATTAGTAAACAGGTTAAATGATTTATTGTAATTGGGGTGCCTCAGGATATGACGTTGTTGTAGCAGCTGTTTCAACATCTCGAAAGTGGCCTTCTGTTCAGCGCCCCAATAGAAAGGGGTGTTTTTAGTCAATAGACGAACAAGAGGTTTTCTATGATGGGCAAACTTGGGGATAAACTGATGGTAATACCCCATCATCCCTAGAAATACCTGAATATCAGATTTTTAGGGGGAGGCATTTTTGAGATTACTTCAACCTTATCTTGGATTAATTGAATTCCTTTTTGAGAAATGGAATGGCCAAGGAAATCAATTTCTTTTGAAAGAAAGTACAATTTGAGGTCTTTAACTTGATATATAATTTACGTAGCTGTTGATACACCTCCTTCAAGTGATCAAGATGTTCATGGAAGGTTCTTGAGAATACTGTGATATCATCAAGGTATACGATGACACAAGCTAACTTTTGGTCCCGTAAAATGTGATCCATTGACCGCTGGAAAGAGGCAGGCGCGTTGCACAACCCTTGAGGTAATTGGGTGGGTTAAAAGAGACCATCACTATAAATGAGAGCACATTTCTCCTGGTCTTCAGGGGAAAGGTCCATTTGCCAATAGCCGCTAGATAAGTCCATGGCAGAGAAAAAATTAGAGCCTGAGAGTTGGGCCAAGGCGTTGTCAATGCGAGGAAGAGGATAGCTATCCTTTTTTGTGAGGTTATTTAACTTGTGGTAGACCATGACTATCCGATGACCACCATTTTTCTTTTTGTTAGCAAGAGAGGGGAAGACTATGGGTTTTGTGAAGGAACTAGCAACCCCGCTTCTAGTAACTGCTGAAGCTCAGTCCTCATTTGCTGTTCTTCCACGTTTGACATATGGTAGGGTTTGGACCTAATAGGACGGGCATCATCTACATTGATAGAGTGACACAAGCCTTCCATGTGGCCATAGTCAGTATCGGACTTGGAGAATATATCACTATAGTCGTTGAGAAGTTTGTGAACTTTTTCCGACTTATGTGGGGTCAGCTCATCCGAGATATGAGGTTGGGTAAAGTACATAACAAGTTATCCGTTGGCAGGCCCATATCCATCATAAAGCCAATGGAGTGAATTTGTTCAATGTCCTCCACATTGACTAACAAGCCTCTGCCATTCTCTTGGTGTTTTTTACAACTATGTCCTTTAAGGTGAGGTTTTCTAATAACAAAGTAATGTGCCTCTGGTAAGCTGGGTCAAGAATGTCAGGCAATACCCGAGGCTCCAAAGGGACTAACGCCCTCGATACTAATAAGGTGCAACAAATAGTGGTGTGGAATTTGAAGCGTATTTTTGTGTCAAACACTCTTTGTTCACCAGGCATAATCAGAACCTCATCTGCAGCATATAAAGGGATACCTTCCCTAGCATCCACTGAATTGGACAATTCTTTGTGTTACGCCCAGAAGTGGAATAAGGCAAAATGATAGCTGTAAAGGGGTATATAACCAGGCAGGAGTATTTATGCTTGCTGGGTTCTTTATTTGATAAGAATAATAGGACTTCATGATTGAGTAACGAGAGAATACCTTGCTTCATGTTAATTATTCCCTCATACTCAATCATAAATTGAGTGCCGATGAGTATATTATAGGCGTTGTTATCTAAAGCCACAGCAGGGGCTTATAAGATAAGCTCCCCAATGCGAATGGGAAGTGAAGAGTATGCCCTGATGAAATGTATAATTGGGGTCTGCGGTTCCAAACTCTTGCGTGTACTCCAAGTCAGGCGCTATCTTTATCTTCTTGACATGCTTAGTAGAGATCACGTTAATGGGGGAGCCAGTGTCCAGGATAGCCAGTATTCGGACCTTTTGAATTACCACTTCAACCTTAGTGAGCGTTCTTCCAAAGTTAGGTGACAGCTAAAACCTCCTTAAGCCAAATAGTGGAGGTTAATTTGTGGACAGTTTCAAGCTATAAATATCCATGATAAATTTTATGGGATAAACCAGCTGAAGAGGGCGTATCAAGCCAGCTACGAATTGATCAACATTGTTGGAAGTGTCAATAACTTTTGGACTCCCTAGAATTTGGCTGAGATATGTTTCCTTAGGTATGGTGGTCTTGTCTACTCCTTCAGCTTTCCAATGATCTGACACTTCTACTTCAATGTGGGCTCCCAATATGTAACAACAACGTCATCCTAACTCCCCTCAGATTACTCCCCATGGGTATCTCAACAATGGGCAAGGCCACGATGGAGGTAAGGGAGATGGCCACAGAATATTGGGTAGCATTAGGGGCCGCATTATCCAACGTAGCTGGAAAGGAAGGCATATAGGCTTTGATATGCTTGTGTTAGAGTATGGTATTAGCTACCTTACAAGGTTCTGATTCATAAGAAGGAGTGATATATTTTTAAGTTGTATTGAGGAAGCAGGTTTTTCAGGGAAGATAGGTACAGGTGGGATCACTCCCAACTGTTCAACAGATGAAAACTCCTCAATGGTTAAAGCTGAAGCGTTCACCTCAGCTTCATCTATTGTGGCACCTAAATGGAATTTGGCCACATCTAATAAGGCTTCCTTGATATTGCAGATAGTTTTAAAGTAGCATTTCACAGAGATGATATGCCTATCTAGAGAGGGTGAGAAGCTAACCCAGTTAACAGGGCGGCGATAGCATCCTCAAAGGTGAGCATGTTAAAGGTTGATAACCTTTGCGCAGCAAGGTAAAAGCGTTCAGCAAAAGGCAATAGGTGATTTACCCTCATACATGATAAGGCGCATAAAGGCCTGTTTTTCCCTGTGTAGACTCTTCTTTGATCCGAATTTAGCTAAAAGAGCCTCCTTCACCTCGTCCCAGGTGTACAAACGGTTCAGATAAGGAACTATAATCTCTTGCTCTAGGTGGCTTAGACAAGGAAGGATGTATTGCACTTTTGGCTTGTTCATTGCTCCATCCATGGCAGCTTTGTGAACGTAGAAAAAGTAGCAATATTTCCTTCATCTAGGATATACTTTTCTTTAATACATTGTTTTAGAGGGTCTGCTCAATTTCATGGAGTCGGGATATAGTGCTTGTTAGTTGCTTTTCCAGAGCCACAAAACGTGATTTTACGTGAAGAGGAAAAGTGGGAGGATTGCTTATGTTTAAAGCCTACATTTTTGATGATTTTTGCAGTATACAGGTGTCCCCTGTAAAGAGCACCAATTTTTAGAAATCCAGCTCTATTGTGCTCGTTGATGCTTACGCTGCTGGATCCCACAAAAGTTGTGATAAAATTAGAAATATAACACTAATAAAAACAAGGCTCTTTAAAAGGTTATTATTAGAAGCGCGGGAAAGTAAAGGAAAAATAATTCCTTTTGATATCTGACCAATCTGTAAACTGCACCAAAGGCCGGGGGGATTTTGAGGATAGGTTTGGAATAGCTTAGATGCATTCCAAATTAAGAAATATGGTATATTATCCTATCATATCTTGAGAAATCTGTGTTACTTCTTTGGGAAAACTGCAGATAGGATGGGGTTTTGGGGCAGAATGTACCCATGCAGCAATGTTTTGATGTATTTCAACCAATCACTACTTGATAAAATACTTTCACTTTGGGGGACCTCCACCACACCTATAAAAGGGGTGTTCCCCACGTAGGTGCTTGAAAGGACCTGATTGTAGTTGGGGATGTGCCTTCCGATGGTTGCCCGCTGTCCATTGCGTGGTCAGAGAAATCTGACTGCTCAATTTTACGTTAGTTTCCCGTGCAAGTTTCAAAATGATGTTGCCCCAAATAATGGGGTTCCACCAAGAATCAGCCAGGGTCTTTTGGCCAATATCCTCAATATCATTACTATCCTTATTTGGATAATTTTTTTAATTCATCACAAACTTGTAAATGGTTGACATTTCCCCATTTAGGCTTATTTCAACCCAAGACATTCTTCCTCTGCAGCTGAGAGGGAAAATGTCCAACACTGGCAAAAATTTCACAAAGCTTCTTCGCCTTCTGATATGGCTTCCTAGGATATTAGCTGAGGTGCCATATTAGGATTTTTTTATTTCTAATAATCCCTTTGTTTGGCCCATTTGAAAATAAAGATGCGTGGCGGCTCCCCCTTTTGGGTTGGGCACCACTAGTGCTAAAAATGGTAACGTCCTTGAAAACTTAGATCCTAACTATTAATTTATACTAAATAAATAGAGAAAGCCAAATTATCTATAAAAAGGCAAAAGAGAAAGTTTTGTTTTTTTATAAAAGGATAATAAACGAGTTCAGCAAGGTTTCTTTGGTAAAACTCCAAGCAGTCCAAGATAAGATCTACACTCATTACTAATTTGGATTCTGCGGCAGACTATCCAGTGCCAATCAGATAGGATTTTCTCTCTGCATGTATAATGTTTTAACCACGAGGATAGGAGGCTTTTAGTAAATAACCTTTTACTGCATTAGTTTTGATTGTCCCCACCGTTAAATGGGCCCAAAATTAGTTGAGGATCATCCTCAATATTAAGGGGACTTGAAATTTGTTAGGGATTATCCCTGATACAAGTTATAGCTACTTTAACAGATCAAATTTGATTCCCATCATCTTCCTTATGCAAATCTTTGATCTGGGAAAAAATCCTGATAGTCAACTCATTGAAATGGAAGGAGGATGAATTAATCAAAAATAATAAATGAGTCAGGTTGACCTTAGGACAAATATACCATAACAAGTTTTTTTAGCCTGTTCTGGTTTCAAACCTGTTTCAATAAAAACCTGACCCAGAGTGGAGCAGGAACCACCCCAAAATGCTATCCACTCCTCAGTATAAATTAATCAAAGAATTAATATTCTAGAAAGAAGGCTTTTCTTTCCCATTACTATCACTTTTAGTTTCACGATTTATGCAATTTCTCTGAGATTGACAATCAACCAATAATATGAGCAAATTTGTCCGCAACAACACCAGTCTGGCGAAAGTGGCCAGCGCAAAAGGCCCAAAGCCCTCCCAACCTGCCGGGGAAAAAACGCCCCAGTGGAATGTTAACACCCTCTCACCAAAAAGGGTGAGTACAGCGCCGCACCTGGAGTTTTGCAATTTCTGCAAAAAATGCGTGCATATACCAAAATAGAACACTTTTAACCCCTGTCCTCCCTTGAGCACGGCCTTAAAATTATGGTCAGCGATACTTCCCTCAAATCATGGGGAAAATGGGGGAGGCCTTCTCCACAACTTTCCCAAACACCATCTTGGTAAATTATAAAAATTTACATAGAGGATGGGTGGACGTCAGGTTCATGTCCATGGAAGAAGCGGTAGAAGCAGCGAAATTATGTTTTCCATAAAGATTAACAATGAAGACCACACCATCTGCACGGTGTGCACATGATGGAACAAGGCAAATGACCTATTCATTGTATTTGACTGACTCCTGAGCACCGTGCACTGAGATATCCTTGCAGATGAGCTCTGCGGGGGCCTCAAAGGTTACAGCATAATCAAACAGTTTGAATTTGAGAAATTCTCCCACCTGCCCCACCTGTGTACTGGGAAGGTAATATCCATTATAGAACCCAATCAGGACGTGGTAGAGGATATCACCCTCATTCCCCATATGGTGACCATCAACCTCCCTGATGGCAGCATATCTCGCCCCTTCCACATCACACCAGAGCACACCCCACCTATCTGCAAATTCTGCTCAGCCATAGGCCACAAAAACCACGCGTGCCCCGTCAAGTGTGGGATTGAAGCATCAGAATTTTGTGAGGACAATATGGATGAAACAAGCTTAACTTTTGGAAAAATTAAGGATTCCACTTTCGCCTTCTATTGGGGTGAAATAGCTGATGTCACTTTGGTTGAGCCCATTTTGTGCAAGGACCGCCATCACGCACAGACCGCCTGCAAGCAGGCCGTGAGTTCCGCTGAGACCCAAACCCACACCACGATTTCTCTGGAACAGATTCAGGTGGATGCCATGGCAGCACAGCGGAATAACCAATCAGATCCCCCACATATAACCCAACATAAACAGTACAATGAATTTTTTGGACACAACCAATCAAACACTTCCAACCAAGTGGGAGAAGATCCACCTTGCACCACTGTGGATCCTCCCAGCTAATCACGTGTGATAAGCGATGATATGGAAGACCATTTCAGCCAATCACAATGTGAAAACACTTATACACAAAACCCAATCACCCCAATTCCTACTTTCTGCCCATTAAACCCACAGGCAAGTGGCGAAAATTTTTTTGCTGATGGGGCAAAAGCCAACCCACGCCAGACCCAAACTCCACAGAGTAATCCAAGCCAGAAGAAACTGAACAAAACCAGTACTAAGACTGCCGACCAGCACACTTGAACCAATCTGGCTAATCAGCCCCATACTTGCAGCATGACCTGTGATAAGGAACTGGGCAACCTCAGTGGGTCGCCCCAGCGTTCCTGATGTGCGGACTACCGCAATCAACATAGGGACGCTCAACATCGCGGGAGCTAAGGCCCCCCACGTCCCAGGCCAAAAAAAATGGCTTTCCTGTGCAATATCCCCATGGACATCTTGGCCATCCAAGAACTCCACTGTCCACCTGGGGAGGAGGAGTCATGGTCAACCATGCTCCTTCCGGCCAAATCCTTTTGGACATACCACTGTGGGGTGGTAATATAAACAAATCGTGATCCTCCAGTAAATATCTGAAGCACATCCTTCCACCTGGAGGGATGGCTGCTTCTAGAGGACCTCAAGTGGAATGGAGAAAATTTTTCTGTGGCGTGTGTGTATGCCCCAATTGATCCAAACAACCGTCAAAATTTTTCTCCAATATCCTCTCAATCCCTTTCCCTGAGGCAACATTCTTCACGGGAGGTTTCATCTGCTGGCTTAACACCATTACCAACTGCTGGCCCAAGTCTAAGACTATACCCCGCGGTCACACAGAACTATGCATACTAAAGGCAATGCTAGGCCTATGTGACACCATTCCCAAACAAGCCCCCACCCTGGCCAACATGACAAGGCCCCACCACAACAATAACCAGATGGTCTCAATGACACAGATTGACCTGATGCTCGCCCCTATAGACTTCCAGAACCGGGTATCAGATTTTACAACAACAATTATACCTTTCTCTGACCACCAGATGGTCTTGATAGCGTTATCATCCTTGGAAAATACAAAAAGCCACCAACCTGGCACAGAGTTCACCTGAGCACCATCCATCTTTCAGAGCTTAAACTTTGGATTGAGACGGTGCTAACAACACAGCAAGAAAGACGACCACCCACTGGGAACCCTATCACCGAGTGGGAAATATTCAAGGCTCGTGCAACCAAGAAAGCCTGCCACCTGAACTCCAAAAAAAACAGCCGCAATGTCCACGACAATCAACAAGGCTATCAGACAGCTTCAACACATATAAAACAACACACCTCACGAGGGATAAACCCCCCAATGGGGCCACCTGTGGTTGCAGCTATCCACACAGGTAAACTTCCTCTTTAGAAAACACCAGCATTACACTGAAGTATGCTACAAATCAAAATACATTTTATCCAGAGAAACTCACACGGCCAAATTTTTCCGCCGTTTTAAACCAATTTCAACTTTGGCAACTTGCACACAGGTCCGCCAAGCAGATGACACACTGAAATCCACACCATCAAAAATATTGGCTGAATTACACCAATTTTACACTGACCTGTACATGGCAGATTTTGCATCACCTAGAGAAATTGTAAAATTTTATCATCCGCTAATATTGACACTATAGCTGGTCAACCAGACCTTGTAGCACCCATCACTAACGATGAACTATGGGAGGTAATAAGATCAACCCCGCGCAACAAGTGCCCTAGGCCTGATGGCCTACCATATGAATTTTTTAAAAACTATTTCGAATATATCGCACCAATATTACTGGCAACTATGAATAAGTGCTTGGAAGACACATCCCTACTACCTGGCGTCCAAGATGCATATGTGGTCACACTCTTCATAAAAGAAGACCAGGCAGACCTAAACAACTGGCGTCCAATTGCTCTCACCAATACTGACACCAAAATACTAACTAAAATCTTAGCCAAACGTCTGGGTTGCATTGCTCAGACAGCCCTCTCCCTCCATCAGCTTGGCTTCATCCCAAATCGCTCAATTTGGGATAACATCCACACAATTGCCAACATCTGCCAAGCTAACCCCACAGGCGCCCTTGCTTTCCTGGACCAAAAAAAGCATGACCGCGTGCACTGGGGTTACCTAGAACAGTGTCTAAAGGCTTTCAACCTACCACCCCGCTTTATAAACTGGGCGCTCCTCCTAACGCGCTCAGCCAGGTTTGCAATCAGAGGCCCAGGTTTCCTAACCAACACCATCACCCCCCAAAGGGGCTTTAAACAAGGTGACCCACTTAGCCCCCTACTATACAATTTTACCCTTAACCCTCTCCTCCGCATTGCAAACTCAAAGCTCACTGGAATCAGGTTGGAGGGACAACTACCAACCAAAATGCTCGCCTTTGCTAACGACTGCGTTGTTGGAGTCTCAGGCAATAAGGATGCCAGGGCGATTGCGCACATTATTCACCAGTATGAGTCAGTAAGTAACGCCATGCCGAACAAACAGAAAACAGAGGTAATTGTAATAAGCAAATTCAGTTCAAACTGGGCCCCACCCTCCCACCACCACACAAATCAACCAACCACACATCCAACCACAAAACAACGATCCAAGCCAGTAAAACCACTGTGTTTACCCTTTGCACACCACCCCGCCACCAACCCAGTCCGTCATCTGGGCATATGGCTCGAAACCAGTGGATATGTACTTGACACCATCAAAACCAACATTTTGGACAACATCACAAAAAGAATGACATGTATGCGGAGGAGTAAAGCTAATTTAACCGGAAGAGTTGTGCTAGCCAACTCCCTGATCTTGTCAAAGTTATGGTTTGCTGCCCACGCGGTTCCCTTCTCCGCCAACTTTACCAACACAGTCTACAAGCTCCTGCAAAACTGGCTATGGTCTGGTTACCGTGCACCTGTCAGGCTAGAGACCATGTACGGCCCATGGAAGAAAGGCAGGATGGGGCTGCTCAACTTCACGGAAAGAGCAACGCAAATCCTAGGCTCATGGGTAGCTCTCACAACGTCACCCAACCCACCATCCCCCCACTGGGCTAAGGCAGCCCAAACCAACTTCGCAAAGGCACTACATCTGAGGTCCCCCTCCAACCCTGCAACTCTGATGAAATACTATGCAACACATCCAACTGCCACTGGACTGCACAACACCAACCGATATTTCAAATGCATCCTGTACAACCTAAGACAAGGTGATTGGAGCTTCTCCTATGCACAGCAATCTGAAGACTTTCACCCTCAAACTGGTTACGTGCAACTCCACAGGGGACAAACAGTGTCTAACGCGCCTGCCCCACTACCACCATTTCCTCTTTCCAAGATTGACTACTTAGACCACCAAGACGTCCCATATGACTTGCGCACCCAAAAGCAGGTGTGAGACCTCATCACCTGCCCCCTCTTATCCCCACAAGTGTGCTCCACAGTGTGGTGATACATGCGCCATACATTTAGAACAACCAACCGTACTTTCTCAATGTTCAAGACATGCGCCATCTGCGGCGGACCCAACACACTAGCACACCGCCTGGAAGAGTGCCCGCCATCCGTGCATATCTGGGCCAACGTGATGCACTTGTTTCAACAATCACCTACAGCTGAATTCTGACTATCCCGCGATATCCTGGCACTCAACATGGCCTCGCCTATCCCCCAGACACTAAGGGCTCTAATTGTGAGCATTGAAATATGGTCCTTTCAATTACCCTCGACACTTTCAACGGGATCCTCCACAATTTCAACCAAGCCATCGTCAGGTTCCACAGCTATTTGGCAGACCACTTCCAAGCCTGGTTGTTCATATCACTCCAACACAAATGGAAGAAACGGATGGGCAACTGGATTCCAATCTGGTTCCTTCGTTATGACATTGAAAACCTCACAGTCTTCATAGGCAGTACACCCTACTAGCTCCTGAGCTGCCATGCCACTCAAGGTCTAGTCATCCACCACCTGTGGCTCCTAGCCACACCCAAGTGTGCCAAGTCATATCTTTTGAGTTCCTGTGTTTTGCGCTCTCTTCCCTTTTCTGTTTTCCGTTTTCCTTTTCCCTACATATCAGATGTGTCTGTCCCCTGGTCGGCCATCCTTGAATAAATAAAAAATTTTCTAGAAAACTTAGAGGAAAGCGGTTAAGACAATTTGCCAGAATTAAGAAGATGTAGTGCAGATCTTAAAATGCCTACAAGAAAAAAAACTAGTGTGATTGCATTCAGATGGAGGCAAGTAAAGCTGATAATGTGATGCACAAAAGTACAGCTGGGAAAGTACAGCCCCTGAGAAAAATTTCTTGTCTTTTCGCTGCATTTTCTCATGACTCTTTAAAAAACACACCTTTCATTAGTTTGGTTGCCAATCAGGAATCTTTTGCCACAGTAGCATTGGAAGAATTTCAGAATTAGTGAAACTACCTATGATTCATTTAGAAAATGCACTGGCGGTTTTCCGCCTATTTAAAATGATAATTCATAGCTTTGAGCTCTTGGCAACAAGCCAAGGGTAAATTATTGGCTACTCAGAGGTTCCAGGTAGGAAAACTTGGGCGGAGATTAACCTTCTCTAGAGGTCCAGAGGTTCCTAGAAATCCTCTTAGCTAAATATATCTCATTGATTTAGAATTAAACTTTAAAATAAAAATAATTTATGTACTAAAAATACATTATTAAGAAAAAGGCTATTACGATTTAAAGTACCAAGGGAAAATCAAGAATGTGATGAGTGTTAGGCGAATATCATGTGAGAGAGTCTAGAGTTCAGGAATGCAGGAGGCAATAGCACAGGCAAAGTTCAAAGTTAGAGTAGATTAGGATTCCTTGTTGAAGGCTGGACTGATATCAGATAATGGTGGCACAATCAAGTATTTCTATTATTTGTTATTAGGAAGACAACCGATAATAAAATAATATATGGCGTGAGGTGGTTAATGAAGTGAGTATAGGAGTTAAACACTGATTAAATCTTCAGGCCTAATATCAGGACGAATAATAAATCAGCTTGGCATTCTTACCTATTTCATCAGCCAATAGAGAACTAATTGACTTTTTCCAGAATTCATTAGAGATAAACTTAGCGTCATAAGAAATTTCTTAGCGCTTGAAAATATGGCAGTATTAGTGATTCTGAGCATTAGCCTGATAAAACATTGGTGCATTAGGTATTATAATAATATGGAGCTTTAACCCCTATTAAATATCAAGTAGTAACTATAGACTGATGTCAATAACAATAATAAAGTTGACATCAATTAAAGATATAAATACTGTAACCCTAATGTTGAGGATTCACCTAAATGAAGGCAAAGTCTAACTATTATGATTAATACAGCAAAAACTGAAAGCAATAACCATGATGAACTTCTTAGACAAGACCATGAAATTTCGGTTTGCCCCATCTCAATGGGGATAATTGGATGTACAGCGATGCCAAAGAAGCAATTATGACTGAGTTTGATAGTCCTACGCAGATGGCTAGCTGTAGACAGGAGTTTTTAAGAAGCCAGTCTAGAAAGGACAAAACACAAGCCAATTTTGCCAATAGATTTACCAGAAAGCACAATCATGGTAGGAGCAAAAGTATAATTAGATTTTGACAAATCTAGCAATGCAGATGGCACTCAGCCCTACAGAGATATACACCAGTCATCGTTTAGGCGCTTTTATGATTCAAATTTCACCATTTTAGATGGTGGAATAAATGAAAAATATTAAGCTTGATGTTTAATCCGCCTAATTAATCTATTGAGGAGACTTCAGCTAATGATGATCAGACTACAAATAATTTGAGAAAATGTGGGAACTTTGCTAATCAATTGGAATAAGATTTATTAGGGAAGAAACCCAATCAATATAATTAAGAGCTAAAGTTTCAAGATACTGTCATTTTTTTAGCACTAGTGGTGCCCAACCCAAAAGGGAGAGCCACCACGCATCTTTATTTGTAGATGGGCCGAAAAAAGATTATTAGAGAATAAAAATTCCTAATATGGCACCTCAGCTAACAGCCTAGGAATCCATATCAGAAGAGGAGGAAGCTTTAGAGAAACTTTTGTCCAGCACCCGCTTTAGCTGGTGGACCATGGCGGACAGCATTGGAGTGGGAGCATCAGTGACATGGGGCATAAGGAGGTATAGTTGTGGGTTTTCTTCTTTTATGAGGCTAGCCTGTGTCCATCGCCTCAATGTATTGAGCAAGTTGATGCTAAGCAAAAGTGATGAGAGCAGGAACACAAGTAAATAAATTGATGCGCCAGTGGGTTTCAGAATAGTTAGTTTAAAAGAGAGGTTTTTGCTGCATCAATACAGGCGCGGCTTGCTCCAAAAGCCAGCTCCTCAATCTCATATTTTGCCTCTTTCTCAAAATCATGAGGGAAATTGGGGATTGTAATACCCTCAACCAGGGGTTCCATTTCCCCATGGAGTTGCTGGAGTAGTAGGGTGTTGGCAGGAGCTGCAGCAGCTTCAAATGCCATTTTACTTATATTTTTATAAACAGTATAATCGTTTTTAGGACGAAAATGGAGGGGACTGATTAAGGAGGATCAACAAAAACTCCTCCAATGCAAAATCTGGTTTAACGTTAATGACCAGTGATTTTTGTCAATCCAATCAAGACACTTGAAAGGATTTGACTCAGCTAATGCTTTCCCAGCCATCAGAGTTGGAAAATTGGCTGCATCTGATTGGCTGTAAATTGTTAACCATGGCAGCTCAGCTGAAACTGGTTCAGCCATCAGCTCAGGTCAGCATAAATAACCAAATTTTTATAAATTCTAAATTTTTGATTGGCTGCGGCTTTGGAAGCCATGCCAGAATTCGCCAAGGTTGTGGGTGGGAAAATTGAGACCCACTCAAAAATTTGGGTGTGGCAGCAGCCAAGCTAATGCCTTCAGAACTGCTGCCATAATGGTGCAACTGGACATTTGGCTGTCCAATATTGGGTAAAGAGCTAAGAAGAATTTTAAATATTGTGTTGACTCAAGAGGAGGAAACTGTTAAAGATTTAAGAAAAGGTCATGCAGTCTAGATGCAGAACAGTTTAGAAATTCATTTAAAACCATTCTGCCAGATATCTTCCCAGAAAGTGGTAGACACTTCAGACTATTCATAGAGAACCCAGGAGAGGATCCACTGTATCAGGATTCAATGTATAATAAAAAAGCTGGTATAAAGTAAAGTCAAAAAATGAAGGCGATTGACCCAGAAATCATTAAGGAAGTCACTTGACCTTATGCTAGTCAATTGATGGAAAGGGCAAGAAACGCTGAGAATGAAAAAACATAAGTCAAAGTTAGATGAAACTAACGTTTTCATATCAATCCGCGCCATTAAGGGATCGTTTTCAAATCTTTCAGCAAGATTAATTCAAGTGTAGTTAAAGAAAATAAGATGAGGATCAGTTACAAAAGAATGTTGAATCTGTTTAGATGGAATTAGCAACTGGCAATATATAGTCACATATTATATTACCAAAGGGATCAGATGCAGCTTTTGACAGACAAATTAAGATTAGGACATGTCAACATCAGATATAAGTTGGAAACAAATGGTCATAGATGGGAACTTTTAAGATTAACGCTAAGACAGTGACAGATGCCATATACTTGTCAAGATATCGATATTAATGGACTATAAGCTCTAAAGAGTCAAGGCAGACTGGCTAATATCAGCACAAAACGATTTAGTAATATATAAATATTTGAGTGCTTTAATATAAGGCGAAAAGGCGATAGAAGTTCAGCGTGAATACATGCCAGAGAATACAATAATGAGGTAAAACTAAAATGAGTTCTGGTGAATGATTGTAAGCTAAGCCAAAGGGTCAAAATTGACCAAATGAGTTCTGGAAAATGGATGATAGCTACATCAAAAGTGTTGAAACTGACCAAAACAACGAAGAATATGAGTGGAACGTGAGAAGGAAGGGTCATTATTGATTAGGAGTAAGAGAGCTGATAGTAGGAAAATGAAGGATAACAAGCAGAAGAGAATCTTCTATAATATTAAAATAAATAAAATAGTGTGGTTTAACCTAATTCTTCATTTTATTTATTCAATTATTAAGTTTATTTCAGGGGCTGACGATCTCCATATCATCAGTCCATTGCTCAGTGATCTAACCCTGTACAGAAAACCTTACAGCAATTAGTAACTATATCACCAATTTAATAATAGTGCTCACTACAAGTGTTTCATTGATCAAACACAACCAAGCTTTATAGCTGCTAAGTAAGTGGCGCACTAGCTTAACTTGATAAGCGCTTATCCTGTTTATCGAGTTATCTTAATATGTGAAAAAAACTTGTTGTAAATATACTACTCTAGACTCAAGCAAAGCTTATTCAGGAACAAAAGGGTATAATGAATCAGCTTGATAAGGCCTTTAACCAACTGCATCTGGTTGGTTGCCAAGCCAGACAATTTACAGACCGCTTAGATGGACTGCAGAGCAGCTACATTGCACAAAGCGTAAATTAAATAGAGCTGTTAGGGAGGAGGAGGTCTGCGCCACAAGATACCCCTTTTAACCGCAATGGAAACATGCATTTTTTTATGCAGTTAGAAATTGCATTTGAGGGAACTTTAGGTCAGCATAAGACTGAGTTGCTTATATCTGCCCTGGATGTTGGAAATGACGACCAAGTCACTTGCTATCTTTTAAGTAGTTCCATTACATATTAAGAAGTGAAGGAGACTGTGCTGCATTTGATTGGGGGTGTAATGGATGGAAAAATCCTTGTTCTGACTGACATATATTCAAACAATTCTTTGGTGCACTGACATTCAACTGAAGAAGCCTAACTGAGTAGGGAGAGGATTGGGGCACTGACAGCGCCAAACATTCACCTACTATTGGTTGGCTATGCCAAATCCTCTGGGGGGATTGGTATGAAATCAACCTACACAAAAAACTTCTTGACAGGGAAAAGACCAACAGGTAAGAGAGGTATGCAAACCTCAAAACAACCTTTTATTTATTCATGATAATAAAATGACCCAATGACCAGAGCTCATCTAGGGAGCAACTGACAATGCTCCACAGGAAAGGGACATGCTAGGGTAAGAGTTCTGAAGTGAACTTTGGAATGGGCAGGCGCGCCTTATAAAGGCAGCGCTTTGGGGCCTCACCCAAGTTATTAATTAGTCTCATACAGGCCTAATCTACAACTCAGGCGAGGCACAAACCAGTGCCCAAAACGACCAAACCAAAAGTATTTTTTTAAAAAAATTGAAAACATTTTAAAAGCAATCTGACTCAGATTCAGAAAATCTGAATCTGAGTTGGAATGTAACAAATGAGACAAACTCATATGTTACATCACCCCCTGCTAAAGAAGGACCCCTCCCTGAAGAGGGGCCTTTTGGTGGAAGGCCACCATGATGAGGGCTTCCTGGGGTGAGTTACCTCAAGCCCCAGGAAAATTAGCCCAGATAAACTCTGAGCCCCTCAAAGAAACACAGATGGTGAGAGCGAATCAGGACTGGGCTGCCAGAATCAGCCCACCTAGCACGAGGATGCTCACTCAGCATGTGGCTGTGTTTCACCCCTCCCAGGCTCCCGTTGGCAATGATCTTCCCATCCTGACTGGGAAGGCGCTTTTGCCAAGGGAATGTGAGAGGGGCGTGCAGTCCAGCACAGCTGAATGGCCCTGCCCGAGGCCACACGCCCAGCACTTAACTGTGTTGAAAATCCCATCTTAAGCTCCCATTAGTGATGGTCTTCCCATCCCAACCAGGAAGGTGCTTTCACCAAATAAATGTGAGAGGGGTGCGCGGTGCAGCGCAGCTGGGCGTCTGACCCCTTTCTGGGTGGACCATCTGTGGGGTAAGGGAGCCCTTCTGGGACAGGTCCCCTTGGTGCCACCAAATCCCTGGTGAGTGGGAGGCCCCACAGGAAAAATTTACCAATGATCACTTCAAGTCCAGGGTTGGCCATCAGTCACTGGCTCCCACTGGTGCTGGTTCCTTGACAACTGGGACCAAGTGACCACTGAGGTTGATTAAACTGGGGATCATAGTTGTGCAGTGCACATTTGACTTCAGAGTTTTGTAACAGTCAGAAAATCCCAGTTTCTGACTGCTGTATAATAGATGATTCTTTAGCGCACTGACAGAACCAAAGCAGACTAACTTCGTGTAGATGTTTAGGGCAAAAAACGGCGCCAAACATTCACTACTATTGGTTGGTTATGCCAAATCCTCTGGGGGGATTGGTCTGAAACCAACCTACACAAAAACGCCTTGACAGGGGAAAAGACCAACTGGGAAGCGATGTATGCAAACCCCAAAACAGCCTTTAATTTGTTCGGGATAATAAAACGACCCACTGACCAGAGCTCATCGGGGGAGCAACTCACAATGCTCCCCCAGGAAAGGGACATGCTAGGGTAAGAATTCTATAGTGAACTTCGGAATGAGCAGGCACGCCTTATAAAGCAGCGCTTTGGGGGCCTCACCCAAGCTATTAATTTAAATTTAAATTTAAATTTATTGAGAGGAAGGCCAACCATGGGACGGACACTTCCAAATATGACTCAGACGAGACAAAACTTAGTACCATGGGAGGCACCCCAGAGAAGCGAAGCTATCTCTTGTTGCCAGCAGGAACGCCACTTATGGGAAGGGGAGGGAACGTGTGTAGGGGCCGTAGCCACAATTGAGCACGTGTGGAGGAAAGAATCTGAGTTGATGAACCAAACTGGGAACCAGGAGGAGACCAGCTGTCAGCAACGCGGTGGGAGGTATCCAGACATCCACGCCTGAAAGTGGTCCACCAAATGAGACCGGAATCTGTGGAAAGCTTCTGGGAGGGTGGGGGTGGAGCCTGTGATGGCATCCAAGACAATCGTGTGGATAGTCCACATGACGATTGCAACCACCAGAGCACAGAGGGAGGTTGGAAGGGGGAGGCCTTGATAAAACAAACATATCTCTTGACAGACTGAAGGCATGTGTTTGATCCTGGCCCAGCAGACGTTGAACTTCGCGCCATATCACTTTAGAGGTAGGACACTTCTCCAACTGGTGTAACAGCGTTCCATACTGGCCACACACGACGCAGGATGATTGTAAAGCATTAGAGCACTCAGCCATATGGTACACCCGCCTCAGGCAGCGCCACACATGGGACCAGATTTGAGGCTGCAACAGAGGATGGTGTGCATATTTCCAGATAGTTTTTTGGGTCTCAATGGAGTAAAGGGATGTCAATCATGTCCAGGTAGTCCACCCTGGATAGGACAGGGCCGTGTGGGGATCACGCCATCTTGGATGGGTAGCCCCCGTACCTCTTGTGTGAACTGAGGAGAGGGGCGGCCTCTCTGGGCTGTGTGTCCACTAATACAAATTCTCCACTCAGCTCTCCGCATGGAGAGGAGGATCCGTTTGTAGTGGGTTTTAGTCCCGTGAGGACCTGTGGCAGATAGATGTGAAGCCAGGTATTTCATCAGGAAGTGAGGGTTCGATGGATTGTTAAGGCACAAGGCGCGGGAGAAGTTGGAGTGGGCTGCGCGGGACCAGGGTTGGGAGGGGAGCGTAGGGGCAGTGACGGCCGCAATCCAGGTGCCCAGAATCTTGGCAGCATGGGCTTTGAAGTCAAGCAGGCCCATGTCACCATGATGATGAGGGCCAAACATGACATCTAACCATACTGGTGGAGGGTGGCCTGACCATAGCCATCCTTGCAGCAGGGCATGCAAGAATTTGAAGAAGCTTGGGGAGAAGAGGATGGCGTGGGCTCCAAACCAGACTTATAAAGAGGAGCATAGAGTTGGCCAAAATGACCCTACCACTAAGGGACGTAGGGTGGGCTCTGAGGGAGGCGATGCGCTTCATCACGCTGTCTAGAATATGACTCTCCATTACTGCTGATGTGTACCCACCTGCCTCCACCCACATGCCCAGATGGTGGACTGGCCCTATGGTAGGGCGTGGCACTAAGGGGAGCACCAGTGAGGTGGTGTGGAGTGAGATGGGAGGGCGAGCACGTGTGCGAGCAGATGGGCCAATCTGGGCCCTGGTCGCTGGGGCCCAGCAGGTTTGATACCGACCAAGGATTATGATTTCAGTTTTGGAAGCGTTCAGTGCAGCATTACTTACCTGGGAATACTCCTGGATGAGAGCTTCAAGTGCGCGTGCATCTTTATTATTAGACACCCCCACCACACAGTCATCTGCAAATGCCATCATCTTGACTGGGGCTTGGCCTGGCACATGGACCCCGTTGAGTTGGACATTCATGTTTTGATGTAGTGGGTCAAGGCTGAAGTTGTATAAGAGTGGGCTAAGGGGTCCCCTTGTCGCAAGCCCCTTTAAGGGCGGACTACTTCTGTTAGGAAGCCAGGGCCACGCACTGCCATTGTTGCAGATTCTGTGAGCAGCATTACCCAATTGATGAAGCGAGGGGGTAAGCGGAATTGATGGAGGCAGGCCCTGAGGTATTCCCAGTTTATTCTATCATAGGCCATCTGTTGGTCCAAGAATACAAGTGCCCCAGAGGCTGTGGACTGGCATGCATTAGCCACAGAGTGCACATTGTCCCAAATTGACCTTCTAGGTATGAAACCATATTGTTCTGGGGAGATGGTGGCGGATGCTACAATCCCTAAACGGTTAGCCATGATTTTTGTTAAAATTTTTGTATCTGTGTTAGTTAAAGAAATGGGGCGCCAGTTGGCTAAGTCTAGCTTGTCCCCTTTCTTGAAGAGTGTAATGGTGAAGGCCTCTTGTCCTCCTGGTAGGAGGCGCGTTTTCCAGAAGGCTCTGGTTTAGTGAGGCAAGCAGTAGTGGGGATATATATTTAAAGTCCTTTTTATAGAATTCATATGGAATGCCATCTGGGCCTGGGCATTTCCGGTTTGGTGCACCACAAATGGCTGTCCATAGTTTGTTTGGAGTAATTGAATTCAATATTTCTAACTTTTCTTTCTCGTTGCAAATACTTTTACAACCCATTCAATTCAAGACTAAATCTAGTTTGATAATCTCATAGAGGGGATTAGTCTGCGCCCATGTCTGGGAGCAGTTGGGCAAGCAAGGCAAGAGGAGCAGGCGGAAGGCCCGCGGCCTCTAATGTTCGAAAACGCCCCGGAGAATCCTGCGGAATAGAAAAAAATCTAAAAAAACCGGCGGTCACAATTTCCCCAGAGATACTCGCGTGGCAAGCATGATGCAACCAGTACATCAACACGCCACATTCCCAGCCACTTTCATCAGTGGAATTCGGAGTCCGTGTGTATCTGGACATCCAAAAAACGGCCCTATGGGAAAAATTTTGTGAAGATGCACACAAAATTTTCCCAACCGCGGTGTACGTTGCACCTCACTCCATGTCACGCAGTTGGCTGGACCTAGGTTTCAAAAGCAAAATAGCAGCAGACTAGGCTGCAGTGGTGCGCATAGTGGTTGACCTCCCCGAAGGGCAACAGGTCGTCGAAACTAAATGCACCAGATGGACAAAATCAAACCAAATTTTCCTCACGTTTGACTTTTTGCCTACTATGGTAAAACGTGACTTTTTAAAGCAACACCTGAAAGATGGTCTCGCCATATATGGTGAAATACACTCTTTCGAAATGCAACGTTTCACGCTGATGCCACACCTGTGCACCAGCAAAGCCATTGCAGTTCTGACCCCAACCGAGGAGATCGCAAAGGACCTAACCCAGATCCCACACTCCACCTTTATTGACATCGCAGGGCACACCACCCACCCATTCTGGGTAACCGTGGACAGCGCGCCCCCCATTTGCACCCACTGTGATGCGTTCGGCCATATGGTGCATGCATGCCCCATCAAAGAGGGTGTCACATTCCAAGAGCACCCCTTGGCGGCCATGGCCAGCGGAGAGGCGCACTGAACCAACCGCAAGCATCAAGGAGGCTTTCCCGTGGGGAGCACAAGGCTGTTACCTATTGGTAAAGCCCATCTCCCCACAGGAGCGGAAGAAGGCCAAACAGGCACATAGGACCGCGGCCAAGGAAGCGGCCAAGGCCACCACCACCATCCCACACTCACAACGCCAGGAGGACATGGAGACCTTCGCGGTGGAAGCAACTCAGGAATCCATCATGCAATCAGATTGGGAGGCCCATGCCGAATGGGCCACTCAATCTGAGGATCTGATGGGAGATTTGATCTCACCCAATTGCTGCACCCAAGCCCCAGTCAAAACTGACTTGGGACCTATCCCAACCAAAAAAAATTTTTTTGCCCCACTCGATGGTGCACCAAACTTATCCGCACCACAAAAAATTCGTCCAACGTCGGGAAAACAAAAAGTGAAGGCTAAAGCCAATGCAACTCTTTCCGCAAAAATTAACAAAAACCCTGATAGCGTTGCTGCTAATACCTGCACTGCTGTGAAAGCCCGTGGGGACCTGGAAGAGGCTGGTGGGCCCGGGGCCCACCCCCACACACCTAAGGTGTGATGGGGGAAACCTTCACTCTAGGGATGCTGAATATCGCTGGACTCAAGGCCTCCCCATCCTGGGCTAGGAAACTGAGTTTTTTACAAACTAATTTACCCGTGGATATCCTGGCCATCCAGGAGTCCCACTGTCCACGAGGTTCTGAGGAAGCTTGAAAACAATGCTCCTACCATCCCTATCCTTTTGGTCGAAGCACTGTGGGGTGCTAATTCGGAAAAACAATTTTTTCAAATTTACATCTTCAGAAACATTCCTAAATGGCCGAGTGCTCATTGTCACCTTCTCATGGGCCGATGTTGCACACACAATTGTCAATATTTACGCCCCAAATGGTGCACATGAGTGTCGGGAATTTTTCTCATCAGTCAAATCCCTCCCGCTACCCCCCAATTCTTTCCTAATTGGTGACATGAACTGTTGGCTAACCTCACCAATGGACTGGTGGCCGCCCTCACCCAACGCCCCACAGGGTCACATAGAACTACGCATTCTAAAAGCCACCCTTGGGTTAATGGACGTGCTGCTGTGACATGCCCCACTGCTCAAAAACATGACGCATCCCCACGTCCACAACAGCCAATTAAGGTCCATGACCTGCATCGACCTTATTCTAGCGCCGGCGAAATTCCAACCCCAAATCTCCCACTTCAAAACAACAAAAATGGAATTCTCCGACCGCCAACTGGTCTTAATAACATACCACATACCTGTCACAGTTGCAAAGGCCCCACATTGGTGCAAAATACGCCCCCCAGAGCTCGCGTCGCCAGGATTTTCCACATGGGTGGAAGAGGCAACTTTGGCAAAATTGTTTGTTGCACCGTTTTGCGCGGACCCCATTTCCACATGGGCAACTTTCAAAGAAGACACCATCCGCCACTATCGCCATCTCTCATCCAGACGCTCACGAGCCACATTGGTGGTTATATCACGCGCGCTGGCAGAATTGGCCCACTTGGAGTCCAACATTCCAGCCTCAGGATATAGCCCTGCATGGGGCCAGAAGTGGGCGGAGGCAGCCGCCCACCTCAACGCACTTGAAAGGCAACACAAACATCAGGTTTGTGTCCAATACAGGGCCACACGCATCACTAAAGGCGACAAGTGCACCGCATACTTCTTCAAAAAAATTTTTGCACTACGCCAGAGTGTGGCCTGCACACAGGTGCGAAGATTGGATAATTCTATTGTGGACACACCAGCTGAAGTGGCAATCGAAATGCAAAGATATTACTCCGAGTTATACTGAGCCAAACTAATTCAGCCAGCCAAAATGGCGGAATTTCTCAACTGAGCTCATATCCGCACCATTTTTGATATCCGGAAATAATGAATCTAATTACTCCAAACAAATTATGGAATACCATTTGCGGTGCGCCAAACCAAAAATGCCAGGCCAAGATGGCATTCCATATGAGTTCTACAAAAATATTTTAAATATATATCCCCATTGCTGCTAGCCTGACTTAACCAAAGCCTGTTGGAAACGCGCCTCCTACCAGGAGGACATGAGGCCTTTACTGTCACACTCTTCAAGAAAGGGGATAAGCTTGACTTAGCCAACTGGCGCCCCATTTCTCTAACAAACACAGACACCAAATTTTAACAAAAATCATGGCTAACCGTTTAGGGACTGTAGCATCTGCCACCATCTCCCCAGAACAATTCGGTTTCATCCCCAGAAGGTCGATTTGGGACAATGTGCACTCTGTGGCTAATGTGTGTCAGTCCACAGCCTCTGAGGCACTTGTATTCTTGGACCAACAAAAGGCCTATTATAGAGTAAACTGGGAATACCTTAGGGCCTGCCTCCAACAATTCCGCCTACCTCCCTGCTTCATTAACTGGGTGATGCTACTCACGGAATCTGCAACAATGGCAGTGCGCGGCCCAGGTTTCCTAACGGAAGAAGTCCGTCCTCAAAGGGGCCTGCGACAAGGGGACCCCCTGAGCCCACTCTTATACAACTTCAGCCTTGACCCACTACTGCGAAATGTGAATGCCCAACTCACTGGGGTCCATGTGCCAGGCCAAACCCCAGTCAAGATGATGGCATTTGCAGATGATTGTGTGGTGGGGGTGTCTAATAACAAAGATGCACGCGCGCTTGAAGCCCTCATCCAGGAATATTCCCGGTAAGCAACGCGGCACTGAACGCCTCCAAAACCAAAATCATCCTCCTTGGTCAGTTTCAGAACTGCTGGGCCCCAGCAAGTAGTTCCCAACCCGGCCCATCTGCTCGCCCACGTCCACGCCTTACTAACTCAAAACACACCGCTCCACTGGTGCTCCCCTTTGTGCCATGACCTACCATAGGACCGGTACGCCATCTGGGAGTGTGGTTGGAGGCAGGTGGATACGCGTCAGCAGTAATGGAGTGCCATATACTGGACAACGTGACGAAGCGAATCGCCTCTCTCAGAGCCCACCCTACTACCTCACTGGCAGGGTTGTTCTTGCCAACTCTATGCTCCTATCCAAAGTCTGGTTCAGAGCCCACGCCATCCCCTTCTCCCCAAGCTTCTTCAAATCCCTGTATGCTTTGCTACAAGGTTGGCTTTGGTCAGGCCGCCCTCCACCAGTATGGCTAGAGTTCATGTTTGGCCCTCATCATCATGGTGGCATGGGCCTACTTGACTTCAAAGCCCATGCCGCCAAGATCCTGGGCACCTGGATTGCGGCCGTCACTGCTCCTACACTCCCATCCCAACACTGGTCCCGCGCGGCCCGCTCCAACTTCTCCCAAGCCTTGGGCCTCAACAATCCATCAAACCCCCACTCCTTGATGAAATACCTCGCATCACACACATCAGCCACAGGTCCTCACGGGACCAAAACCCACTACAAACGAATCCTACTCTCCATGCGAAGCGCAGAGTGGAGAATTCGTATTAGTGGACATACAACCTGAAGAGGCCGACCCTCTCCTCAGTTCACACAAGAGGTACAGGGGCTACCCATCCATGATGGCGTGATCCCCATTCGACCCCAAGTCCTATCCAGGGTGGACTACCTGGACATGATGGACATCCCTTATTCCACTGAGACCCAAAAGACTATCTGGAAATATGCACACCATCCTCTGTTGCATCCTCAAGTCCGCTCCCATGTGTGGCGCTGCCTGAGGCGGGTGTATCGTACAGCTGAGCACTCTAATGCTTTACACTCATCCTGTGTCATGTGTGGCCAGTATGGAACGCTGTTTCACCGCCTGGAGAAGTGCCCCACCTCTAAAGTAATATGGCGCGAAGTCCAACGTCTGCTAGGGCAGGATCAAACACATCCCTTCAGTCTGTCAAGAGATATGTTTGCTTCATCAATGGCCTCCCCCTCCCACCCTCCCTCCGTGCTCTGGTGGTTGCAATCGCCATGTGGACTATCCACACGATTGTCTTGGATGCCATCGCTAGATCCATCCCCACCCTCCCTGAAGCTGTCCACAGATTCCGGTCTCATTTGGTGGATCACTTTCAAGTGTGGATGTTTGGATATCTCCCACCGCGTCGCCGACAGCTGGTCTCCCTCCTGGTTCCCAGTCTGGTTCATCAAATCAGACCCCTTCCTCCACACGTGCTCAATAGTGGCTACGTCCCCTACACACGTTCCCTCCCCCTTCCCATAAGTGGCGTTCCCGCTGGCAACAAGAGATAGCATCGTTTCTCTGGGGTGCCTCCCCTGGTACTAAGTTTTGTCTCGTCTGAGTCATATTCGGAAGTGTCCGTCCCATGGTCGGCCTTCCCCGCAATAAATGAAATGAATTCATTATTTCTGGAGTATGGACCCTCTACCACTGCCTCCCAAGTTCGATCCTGGTAATGGACTTTGGGTAGGGGACGATTTTGACTGTGTTGGTTTTGCGCGCCAATGCCCCAAACTGAGATAGCGAATAGCAAAGGCGGTCCATGGAGTTCCTGGCCTATCATACGCCGTGCATGGAGGTTTTCTGGGTTTTATCCTCCTTTCCCATTTTCTTCACTTCCCTAATTGGTGCGGTACCATCCCCAGGTTGGCCCACCTCAAAATAAAATTTAAATTTAAATTTATTATTTCTGGGTATCAGGAACTAGTGCAGATGTGGGTTCAGTCAAGAAATTCCGCCACTTCAGCTGGCTGAATTAAGCAGATCGGTATAACTTGGAGTAATACTTTTGTATTTTGTTTGCCACTTCAGCTGGTGTACCCACGATGGAATCATCCAATCTTCACGCCTGTGTGAAGGTCACGCTCTGGCATGGTGCGAAATTTTTTTTAAAAAAATACGCGGTGTACTTGTCGCCCTCTGTAATGCGTTTGGCCCTGTACTGAACACAAACCCAATGTTGTGTTGCCTTTTGAGTGCGTTGAAGTGGGCGGCTGCCTCTGTCCACTTCCAGCCCCATGCAGGGCTGTATCCTGTGGCTGGGATGTTGGACTCCAGGTGTGCCAACTCTGCCAGAGCGCGCAAGATGACAGTCAATTTGGCTCGTGAGCATCAGGAGGAGAGATGGTGAGAGTGGCGGATGGTATTCTCTTTGAAGGCTGCCCATGTGGAGATGGGGTCCACGCAAAATGGTGTAACAAACGCTTTTGCCAAAGTTGCTGCTTCCACCCAAGTGGAAAATCCTGGCGATGCAAGTTTGGGAGGGCGGAGTTTGCACCAATGTGAGGCCTTAGCCACTGTGACAGGTAGGTGGTAGGTTATTGAGACCAGCCAGCAGTCGGAGAATTTAATTTTCATTGTTTGGAAGTGGGAAATGTGAGGTTGGAATTTTGCCGGCATAAGGATAAGGTCTATGCGGGTCATGGACCTTAATTGGCCGTTGTGGACGTGGGGTCATGTCATGTTTTTAGCAGCAGGGCTCGCCGTAGCAGCGCATCCATTAACCCAAGGGTGGCCTTTAGAACGCGAAGTTCTACGTGACCCTGGGGGCGTGGGAGGAGTAAGGCCAACGGTCTGTTGGTGTGTTTAGCCAACTGTTCATATCGCCAACTATGAAAGGGTCTGGGGGTAACGGGAGGGATTTGACTGATGAGAAAAATTCCTGACATTCTCGTGCACAGGTTGGGGCATAGATGTTGATGATAGCATGTGCTACGTCAGCCTACAAGAAAGTGACAACAAGGACTCAGCCATCTGAGGAAGGATTCCGATGATAAAAATTTGAAAAAATCGTTTTTACAAACTAGCACCCCACAGTGCTCTGACCAAAAGGATAGGGATGGGAGCATGGTTTTCCAAGCATCCTCAGAGCCTCGTGGACAGTGGGACTCCTGGATGGCCAGTATATCCACGGGTAAATATTTTTGTAAAAACTCAGTTTCCTAGCCTGGGACGGCAAGGCCTTGAGTCTGGCGATATTCAACATCCCTAAAGTGAAGGTTTCCCCCATCACACCTTAGGTGCGAGGGGGTGGGCACCCAGGCCCACCAGCCTCCTCTAGATCCCCATGGGCCAACATGGCAGCGCAGGTGTTTGCAGCAACACTATTGGTAGTTTTGTTGATTTTATCAGAAAGGTTACATTGGCTTTTGCCTTCACTTTTCGTTTCCCTGACGTCAAACGAATTTTTTGCAGTGCGGATGAGTTTGGTGCACCAATAAGTGGGTCAAAAAAAATTTTCAGTTGGGATTGGTCCCAAGTTGGTTTTGACTGGAGCTTGGTTGCAAAGATTGGGTGAAATTGAGTCACCCATCGGATCCTCAGATTGGGTGGCCCAATTGGCATGGGCTTCTTAATCTGATTGGTTGATGGATTCCCAACTTGCTTCCACTGCAAAGGTTTCGATGTTCTCCTGGCATTGGGAGTGTGGGATAGCAGTGGTGACTTTGGCCGCTTCCTTGGCCGCGGCCCTGTGGGCCTGCTTGGCCTTCTTCCGCTCTTGTGGGGAAATAGGTTTTACCAGTAGGTAGCAGCCTTGTGCTCCCCACAGGAAAGCCTCTTTGGTGCTTGCAGTTAGTTTGTAGTGCGCCTCTCCGCTGGCCACAGCTGCCAAGAGGTGCTCTTGAAATGTGATGCCCTCCTTGGTGGGGCATGAATGTGCCTTATGGCTGAACGCGTCACAGTGGGTGCAGATGGGGGCGCGCTGTCCACGGTTACCCAGAAAGGGTGGGTGGTATGCCCTTCAATATCAATATATGTGGAGTGCGGGATCTGGGTTAGGTCCTTCACAATCTCCTCAGTTGGGGTTAGAACTGCAATGGCTTTGCTGGTGCACAGGTGTGGCATCAGCGTAAAGCGTTGCATCTCAAAAGATTGTATTTCGCCAAAAATGGTGAGACCATCTTTCAGGTGCTGCTCCAAATTTGCACGTTTTACTGTAGTAGGCAAAAAGTCAAATGTGAGGAAAATTTGGTTGGATTTTGTCCATCTGGTGCATTTGGTTTTGATGACCCATTGCCCTTCGGGGAGGTTGATCACTACACACACCGCAGCAGCTTCATCTGCTGCCTCCTTGTTTTCAAAACCGAGGTCCAGCCAACCGCATGACATGGAGTGAGGTGCGATGTACACTGCAGTCAGGAAAAAAGTGTGCACATCCCCACAAAATTTTTCCCATAGGGCTGTTTATTGGATGTCCAGAAACACACGGACTCCATATTCCACTGATGAGAGTGGTTGGGGTGCAGCATGTTGATGTACTGGTTGCATCGCTCTTGCCAAGCGAGGATTTCTGAAGAGATAATGACCGTCAGTTTTTTTAAATTTTTTTTATTCTGCCAGTTTCTCCAGGGTGTTTTCAAACGTTTGAGGCCGCAGGCCTACCACCTGCTCCTCTTACCTTACTTGCCCAACTGCTCCCTGACATGGGCGCAGACTAATCTCCTCTGTGAGATTATCAAACTAGAAACATACTTGAATTGAATAAATTGAAAAAGTGATTGCAACGAGAGAGAAAAGTCCTAATTTTATTATTTAGGATCACACAAGCCTAATCCACAACTTGGGCGAGGCACAATCTAGCGCCCAAAAAATGATCAAACCAAAAGTATTTTAAAACAAATTGAAAACATTTTAAAAGCGATCTGACTCAGATCCAGAAAACTATATCCAAGTCATAATGTAATAAATGAGACAAACTTGTCAGTTACAGGGGGTACCACAAAGATTTTGGAGCGAAAGACTGAGTTTTTAAATATTGGGTTTCAGCGGAGTAAGTCTCTCACAGAGTTCACTGACTGCTTTACTGCTAAAGCACATGTGTTAGTAGGAGCAGGGATGTAGTTGAAATTGACATGGGGATTGCAATGACCGCCGTGGTGAATCCATACCATGAACTCTTTAATGCTATGGCTCCAGTTTTGCAGGAGGATAAACCTTGCTTAAAATTTTTAAAACTCCTGCGCCATCTATCAGTCACGTTTAACCCACCCAATGTGGAATGGAAACCATTCAGGGTTGTAGCAAGGCCTTCTTCTTTGAGCGGGTCATCTTGGCCAACTTACATTCCACCTAATAATTTGAGGGCTTATCATAACGACGCTCCATGTCCTCATCTAATATACCATCAACGGTCTAACTATTATCTTGGGCCTTCATATAACAACAGCGGATGGGAGTCCAATTTGCCAAGATGTTATAGTGTGTCATCCTGGGCATTTTGCGCTTAACTTCCCTAAGCTTCAGGTTCCTTTTTTGCCATCAGACCATTACATCCAGGGAAAGACAGAGTGGAA